>JACMIF010000521.1:12055-27488 GCA_014805445.1 Diplogasteroides magnus | reverse complement strand
CGACGAGAAAGTGTGGGAATGGAAAGAAGTGATAACGAAAGTACATGCAAAACAATCTCCCTTTGTGGCTCCTTTAAAGGAAATTGTGTATAATTTCATTTAACATTTTTATTTAGTTTACCCATTCACGAAGAATGTTACACAATGACACAAAATAATATTTCAAATAATAGTTTTCCCATCTATTATATTCGATCTATTCAAGTAACTGTCAAATCTCTCATTGTCTACACTTGAGATCTTTGTTTACAGGGAGTGGCTGCCATGGGAGGGGAGAGTCACTCCGCTGTCCTCGCCTTTCCCTTCTTCAAGATGGGAACTGTTCAGGTAATCAACCTTTCACTAATTGTAAGTGTACTGTAAGTGGAATATGTCTGATGGAGACTGGAAGACATCCACGCCCCGCGTTGACATGATAAATTGATTGAATTGGACTACAAGTACTGACATTTCAGTTGATGCAACTGGAGGCCGTCACATCCGACAAGTCCCTCGCTCCGAGTGTAATCGAGGCACACCAAGGAAACATCGCTGCACTCGCTATCAGTCCAAAGGGTACTCTCCTTGCTACCGGTTCCGCTAAGGTGAGAAATGCCCATTTTGACCATCTATTTATAATGTTAAGGGAACGGTCATTCGCATCTTTGACACTCGAACTCGCATGCAGATGAATGAACTGAGAAGAGGAACCGATCCATCCACTCTGCACTGGTGGGTAATATCAGACACGATTAGGTTTTATCAGAGACTTTTAAACGATATTTAAATGCTGGAAAGTGCATTTCTCATTTGTCTAATCTCCGAGGAGCTGTTGCCTCTCATGTGATAGATAGCAGCTCCGCGAGAGTAAGATGAATGAGAAATGCATATAATTACCGTTTCAGAAACTTTAAGAAAATAAGATCAAGGAAGAGATCAGTCTGTTCAATGTCTCTCCTTTCAGTCTCGCCTTCTCTCCATGCACTTCATTCCTCGCTGCGAGTAGCGACAAGGGAACAGTACACATCTTTCCCTCAATGGAACGGAGCAGTGAAACAGCCAACTACTGGCAACACAGAACCTTCTACGATGATACACGAAGGTGTGTTTACTTTCAATAACGACAGTCAGACGACTTCAGTAGAAATTCAAAATCGGTAGTAAAGTGCATTTCTCATTGATCTAATTTCCGCGGAGCTGTTGTCTCCACGTTGGATAGACAGCGTGGATTAGACGAATGAGACATGTACTTTTACTACCGATTTAGAAATGTGCTCAGCACCAAAGTAATGGTTTTAGAAGCGTGGCACAATTCTCGCTTCCCGAGGATACTGTAGCCAAGCTGGCGTTTGTCTCGGAGGAACAGGAGACGGATTCAAAGAAGAAACAGAATGGAAGGGCATCGCCGCAGTTCTCCACACAGATCGTTAGTCTCCATTTCTTGTTTTAAATTGCATTACATTAATTATTTGGGGTTCAAAAAGGGTGCTAACGTGCATTTGCCATTCGTCTATTATCCAAGGAGTGGTTTTCTCTACTTTAGATTGATAACGGCTCCGAGTGGATTAGACGTATGAGAAATGCAATTTACTACCGTTTTGAAACCCTTTTATCAATTTTCTTATATGAATCGATCATAATATAATTGTTTGCAGTGCGTTGTGGCCGTTTGCTCTGATGGCACCTTCCATCGTTTCGCCTTCAACAAGGAAGGATTGTGTGAGAGAAGGGCATTCGACTACCTTCTTCAGCTGGGATCCGAACAAGATTTCTGGACTACTCCCGTCTGATCTTGTCTTAACATCTGTCATGTTGGTTCACCAACCAATTGTATTTTTGTATATTTTTGTTACCCTACAGTAGTCAAATCGATCTCCACCAAAATATTCAGTCCCAGTCCCTTACTTAGATGGCTGAACTTGCGAGTAATAGAAATCAAATGAATAGAGGCAGAATCATTGCCGTTACCGTGTCTCACCTCTGTTCGAGGGTCTTCACTGCACATTGCCACATAATCACGGATGAATTAGTCATTTCAAGACATCCCAGTGCCTTCCATTTATTTCGTACTTTCACAAATTGTTTACTATCTACATATGTATATATATTGTTGTCTTTCGCATTGATCGTTTCTATAAAGATTCTGAATTTTTATACTTTCTTGTTATTGACAAAATCGTTGTAGCAGTTACGATTGCATATTTCGGTTACTGAAACTCCTAAAGTTTGAAATGAGTCACAACAGTGAGACAGAAAGCGGGAGGAATTAGATTGGCGCATGTCTTTGTTAGATCGAAAAATGCGATAAGACGTTCGATCTTCCATTCTTCCTTCTTTCTCTGTTATTCTCGGCGCAACGTAGTTTTCAAAGTAAGCAAACTGGTTTTTCAATAAACCCTGAAATAAATGACAATTCCGTGCTACTGATGAGTTTTCGATGAATGGCGTCAGGTCGGCGAGAGAATAGAAAGAGCGTCTTCCCAACCCTCGAATGGTCTTTGTATTGATAAGATAAGAATAGCGCACAGTCTTTGCTTCCACTGTGTCCTTCTGAGCAAGAACATTTTCATCCGCTTTTTGTAACACCTGAGCTTCCAATCGTTTCAGGTAACAGACGTGGAGAGGATGGCATCATTACCGCCACCGGAATTTCTCAACCACCACCACAAGAGACTCAATTCACTTATTTACCTCCAGGGAGAACTTCCAACGCTCAAAGTGATTCAGAATTTCATATTTTAGAATTTCATAAGAATTGTCATAATAAAGTACACTGCTCTCTTTTTCATCTATCGAAGAAATCTTTCGATCTAGGTGTTGGACCAGTTGCTGGTGCCCGAGAAGTTTGAGTACATCCCCGTATCCAATGTTGAGGAGGCATATAGTGTCATCAAGAAAATGCAGGTATGACGTTACAGTAAACTGCATAAACAAATCATACAGTAATCATCAGGTGCGTGGTGCTCCTCTGATCGCAATGACAGGAATCATCGGATTGTTAACCGAGGCGAAGAACACTGAGATATCAGACTATAAACAATTCGTGAAGGCTAAGGTACGACAGCTTGTCTACGCGCCTTTGTACTATACATACATCCACATCCAAGATTTAGACTGAACATTTCAGACTGCCCGTCTCATCGAGAGTCGTCCCACTGCTGTGAACCTTAGGAATGCATGCGAGAAACTGGTTGACTATGTAAATGAAGGACACGGAGATGAGTTGACGAGGTAAAGCATTCCGATGGGGCTTCTTCTACGATTCCTAAGGTTGGAAAAGTTCGTGAACGAATACTACGCTATGGAGGAAAGAGAAAACCGACAGTTATGCTGGAATGGAGTACAAGCGGTTGGTATACTTGTTAGCTTCGCATTTATTTTCGTTTGGTTGAAGGTTCGCGAGCTTAAACCGAAGAGCCAAGATGGCTACACTGTGATGACGATTTGTAACACTGGATGCTTGGCCACGTGCTCTTGGGGAACAGCGATTGGTTAGTTTTTGACGGGGCCTACAGTATGATTCATTCATAGTGAAATAGATTCAACATGGGAAGTACAGTCGTAGGTCGTATGCTGTAAAAAAAATACGTGTTAAGGAATTATCAATGGCCTCCATGACCGCGGATTTTTGAAACGTGCAATCTGCTTAGAGACCAGGCCATACAATCAAGGAAGCAGACTTACCGCGACGGAATTCAGTAAAATGGTAAAGTCGATCTATTAGAGGCTGCGGCAATTTCACGAGGATATTCCAGGATATTCCATTCACACTGATAACAGACAGTATGGCAGCTGCTGCAATTCAACAATTCGGCGTGGATATCGTCATCGTAGGTGAGAGGCACCTCATTGATGATAAATTACAATTGCAGTCTTACAGGAGCCGACCAAGTAGCGAGAAACGGTGACACGGCTAACAAGGTACATCTACCGTAACCCATTCGGCATTTTGACAGAATATCGTAATCTTATGGGTTTACAAGCAGGGTGGTTACAGATAGGAACGTGCAACCTCTCCATCGTGAGCAAGCACTTCAATGTGCCCGTAATAGTCGCCCTTCCAATGGACACATTCAACCCGTCAATCGAGAGTGGAGACTCCATCACGATTGAAGAGAGGCCAGCAGATGAGATGAGACAAGTCAACGGTGAGACTCCTTCTAATGGCCTGATTACTGTATCTGCGAACATTCCAGGAAAATATATTAGCCTTCCTGACTGTCCTGTGTGGAATCCCGCATTCGATATCACTCCCAATGAGCTGATCTACGCGTAAGTTTTGCAATTATTCTCCAATTTCGCAGAAATGTAGTAATGAGGAATGCTTTCAGGCATGTAACGGAGAAAGGAGTACACAAACGGGCTGATCGTACTCATGGCAGTCCAGCCATCAACTGATGACCATTTTGTTTTCATACCATTTATCAATAACTTTTTTACATTCTTTGACTGGGAATTCGGAGTTGATCTGTAGCTTCACGACATCGGCATATGTCCAATGCCCGTTGGTCTAGTTTTCAGTTGTTGATTGAATGATGATAGAACAATCAGATCCTCTCCGATTTCCACTCTCCACTTGCCATTCCGAGTGATTGCCTGTTTTCATTATTGGATTTCCTGTTGAATTTGTTGTTTGTAAGGTGATAAATCTGAATAAGACACCCGTTTTATCAACCCATTTTAAAATTATGGTAACATTATGCATTCTTTAATAGTTAGGAACAGAACGGAATATGCGTCAGTTTGAGATAGAGGCTTGTTGTGAGCTACCGTAGCTATGAATTGGTCACTTTTGTTTGCGCACTCCCTTCAACACACATGCAACTTTCTCAGACAGCCACTGAAACATTATCCACTGTTGACTGCTTTCAATTGCTTTTCGATTAGTTTTTCGTTTGGAAACACTGCTGAGTATCACATCCTCGGTCGATAGAAGTGCTGAAACTCAAGAAACGCCTTTCATACTAAATTTTCTTCCGGGAATGGTTCGGTTACTGGACTTAGAGGATAAACTTCTCATTCGAATATTCAAGTATCTTGATTACGAGGATAGAGTCAGTGTTGCATTGGCATCAAAGTGAGTCATGAAAATCTATAATAGTCTCGAAATGCCTAGAGGATCCGAAGATTTTATGTTTCGACACAGAGAAATAGTAGCAATGTTTAGGAAGGTGAAGGCCGTGTTCGATCGAAATTCAAACCGAATTGGTCTGCGATATATAAACAATATCGTTCTTCTCACGGTTAGTTCAAAAGTATTTTCTTGAATTCAATTTGGCTCGGTAAGAAGGCAATTCATTTGCTTCCCGGTTAGGAATTCGGCTAATATTCTCCGAATCCAAAAATATTCAGGATCATCTGTGCCAGCTAATGTACTTGACACCAGAACAGGACTACGAAAACGACTTGCCACGGCCACGGGTTCGTGTTTTTCTATATTAACGATTGGAGTGACAATTTTGCATGTGAAATATTGGCCTCATTCAATGTTACAATTACGAGAAGAGTGTCTAATCACCTATTGCAGGGCCCTCATATTGTCCCGGACGAGGAACTACAGGATAGACTACGCACGTAAGTGTCATCTGTCCCTTTCGTTCCAAATGAGATGCATTTCTAGAGACCAACCAGTGATAATACAGCCTGAATTGAAGAAACAGTTGGGGCAATTGATGAAGGGAGCTGAAGTGGGAGTTATTCGACTCGAAGAGGTATGCCGTTTCTGAATTATACAATTGAGCTTTATTCTTTTGAGTGCAAGCCCGATCTCGCATTTTTCAAAGATCTAAACGAATTTTTGTTGGATTACGTCGTACATGCTCTTATCTTCGCGGATACGGACTTCAGCGTCACTGGAGTTCTTGGGTAAACATGATTATGTTGTGGCAGCTAATGTGTGGCATTGCAGACTGAAGCAACTCTTCAACACAACTAAGAAATTGACAATTCATTCTCGGGTATTCTCTGGAGAACATATTAGTACGGCAACTGAACGATTGAACAAGGAATTCTACGAACTCGCCGTCGCCAACAACGTTAGGAAACTAGTTCTACTGCCGGTGAGATCTTATTATTGCCATGATAACGGACACTCTGCCTGAAATATCATATCTCCAAATACGAAAGTCTACCGTATCTTCGCTATGTAGTTAGTGGGTTTGTTGTTTACAGATCAACTGTGTTCCCCCTGCGGATCCCGAAATATTGATGGCAATTGGAAGGATAAGAGAGTTCAATATCCGACTGACTCCATTTACGGAGTTTGAACTAGGAATACTGGCGGAGGTGAGATTGTTACTGAAGAGATGATTACAGTATATACTGTTTAGACCATTTTGAACAACGATTTCACTGAGAATGTCACTTCTTACGTTGCCTATGATGAACAAGTTAAGGTCAGAACATTGAAAGGACACGAACTAAACATTAGTAAGTGTATGATGTCCGTTATTACAGAATGGAGAGATTTTAGCTCCAAAGCAAATTATCTTCCTGTGCGGGAATAGGAAGGACTACATTCCAGAGAACGAGGTTTGCAGCTTTTTGGTACAGACGAAATTTTGTCATGCAATGAGTATTTCCCAGCAACTATCGAATCATACGGAAAGTATTTTAATTCGATCGACTTCATTCTTATGATAAGTGGTCACCCTTTTGCAGGAGGACTACATTTGGTTCACGCGACCTCTGCAAGCAGGAAGAGAGAAACATCTGCGTGTCTTCCTCTTCAAGAATCACTGTGCATTGATTACGGAAGTAGTAGACAGATTGGTTGGAGGAATTCAGAAGTTCTCTTTCTCCACTATTACATACAACTTCTAGCCTAGTCATAGGCGTTTCTCTCTCATAGGTATACTTAAGCTAACATGCCATTGCGCATTTTATTTTCTCAACTGCTCGTCATGATATGCCCGCATCTCTTTCTCTTCACACGTGCTTCCCATTGTCTTTGTCATTTTCAAACCTTTTTGCATTCCTCAACGGTACATTCCTAAATATGTGGATTTGGTAAATGCATACAATTACTGTAATCAGAGTAGAATACTTCGTGTCAGCTTCGTTTTAGTATCATAGAAAGAACTGCGCTTCCGGTTTCAAACCCGCATCGAGTAGATTGTCCTCTTCATTGCGTATTATTTCGTATTATCTTTCACCAACTAAGTGGTTCCTCTGCATAGCAGAATCGTCAATTCATACATTTTCTTGTCGACTTTTTATGTGCAAAAATTCTTTCATTGAAAATGCTTTCGTTGCTGAAGCAACACGAGTTCGAATAAATATGAGTTGAAAATGCAGGATGTAAGAACAATTTCTTACTGTCCAGTAACACGCAGGGGGGGGGGGAGAACTCTATATTACATATTATTATATTTACAACGTTTAGCGAAGTGGGCGGGTGAAATGAAACATGCAGTCTGCCCAGCTTGCACCGCAATCGAGACATGATCAGAATGGGAAGTAGTCGTAGATGGCAACTCCTTTGCGCAACTGAGGACGGATTGTGTTCAGCAAGTCGTCTATGCGAATACATGTGAAGCCCTGAATACAATTTGTCTCCCATTGGTTTATGTTGGATTCACCTTCATGGTCGTCTCTCCGACATCCAGAACGACGTTGAAGTATGAGATAGGGCCATTCGCACGACGGAGGATACTGTAAGTGTCTGATTATTCAACCAAGGCCTCCAACAAGATCCAAACCGTTTGGCATCGCAGGCCCACCATACTTTGGTCAGAGCCATTCCCCAGTCTTTAGTCTTCAGTACGTCCTTGTTCATGTTTTGCTTTCTGTAAAACAACATGGTTGCTGAAACATAACTTATCGGGCGACCTATAGTATACGGCCTTGATGGAGTCGATCTTGATCGTTTTTGAGGCAGGAACCGGACAATAGTACCAGGACAGCACAATGAATCCATTGAAGACCTGCACAATATGTGTTGATAGTTTAGCATTTCCACTGACTTTGCTCCATTCATCCTCAAACAAAGGGATCTGATTCTTGAAATCCTTGCTAATTGTGCCTTTCGTCTTTTCTGGCATCCGTTCTGATGGCTCGACAGCCAGAGGAATTTTGGACGAAGAAGTCATCCTTGATATTATTTGATTTAGGAACATTCGCAAAGCTTCATTAATAAAAATACACGAAAAGAGAAGATCTGCCGCGAAAGCACATCATATGGCGGGTAGCCAGAATGGGAGAAAAGGAGAGAAAGGGAAGGTAAACGCTCCGCGGTCTATCCAGAGAAACATGAGATGTGCTGACTAACATATTTACGAACGGTAGGAATTGCGAAACTTGGCTGACTCTCCCTGAGTAACGAACTCCGGTAACAAATGAAAAAAGTCTTTTATTTTATTCATCACATAATATAAACAGGGCTATACTTCCTTGTGTGCATGAATGCATAAAGCCGGAAATAACGTCAGGTGCAGAAACAGATCATTTCCCTTAACGTACGTGTCATGAAACTTTACATGCTCCTGAACAAACAGAATCAGGTTCAAAGAGAAGGTTCTCCATCGTGTTATGACTCTCATGGACTGCATTGTCTCTTCTGACAGAAAACAACACTCCGGGCGCTTCATCCGCGATGGCCCTACGGCAGTTCAAACATTCCTGAACTACGTGTGTGAACAAATTTTGCAGATCCATAAAAGGAATGAAGAAGCAAACGGTTGAGCCATCGAAATGCGGTTTCATACACTCTTCATATGTTTTGCAATCAACTTCTTCTTCCCCAACACACATCAATTTGCCTTTTCGGTGAGTCATTGAGCAGACGCTACTTACTAATGCTTTCTGTTCAGAATGAAGACAATTCAGCGAACGTGAACAATGATATCGGGGACGATATCATCCTAACTAAGTACGTATCCTTTGGTCACGGAATGAGACAACCTTCAGGGAGCAACAAGAACTACTTTCAAACGGAAAATGGAGCAGATACAGGCGACAAGCCAAGCGAAATGAGTACTTCTCCTGGGGAAAGGGTAACCCGAGGATATACTACTCGTTCGAAACAGGATACCGTTCGAGAACGATAGTGGCCCAACACAGATGATATCTCAGCCATGCCTCAACAGTCTGCTGTCCGGGCAGCAATGGACTTTTGGGAGAAGAGGACTTGTGTTAAATTTATCGAGGATGGAGAACAATCATCCAGGTATTTGCTTCAGCATACTTGTAGACCAGGAAAAAATCTACATAAAGGGTGGAAGTGAAAAACGCTTCCTTTTGTTCTTCCGCTGTTGGCAGATTGGGAGGCGTTCAGGCATTAAATCTCGGTCCGAGCTGCATGCAAGTAAACATTTTCATGTCACTGTCAGTGTAAAACAATTGTTCAGCTGGGTACTGTCGCACATGAACTAGCTCATACAATGGGAATTTTCCACACTCAATCGAGACCTGATAGGTAATGAATACAAATGGCCACAATAGATTTCTCTTTCAGAGATGAATATCTTACCATTGACTGGAATAATGTGAGAGGAGACATGAGGAGGAACTTTGATATGGTTAGTTATTGGTCCATGTACACATGCGATGTTTGATGAATCAGGAATCCTCTCTCTCAGCGGACGTCTTTGATGTACCTTACGAGTTCGGTAGCAACCTTCACTACGCTCAGAACGAGTAAGCGGAGTTGCAATTGTCTAATCTTCCATATAGTTTCGCCCTGGACACTTCTCGTCCTGTTCTCATTGTTCGACCTCCATTCACTCCGTATCAAAGAGCAATGAATGGGAGGATTCCCACATTCCTCGACATACTAAACGTCAATCTACACCACGATTGTTTCAGTGAGATTCTTGGAAAATGACCTACTTGAATGAGAAATTCAGAAAATTGTGCCCAAAAGATATCATGCGCTAATGGTGGAGTACAGGACGTGAATAACTGTGAAGTTTGTACCTGTCCAATGGGATGGAGTGGGCAGCACTGCAATGAACTAGTACGTGCACCTATCTTTGCGCTTATCACCCCCATCTTCACAGATTCCAAGTGCTGAAATCATCTCAGTCGGCCGGGAAACTGTCTTCAGAAGAATTTTAATGGGGAGACAAGGAGCTGGGAGAGGGGCCGAATATGAAACCAAATATATGGTTGTGCAGGTGGGAAATCGCGTTCGATCATCATGTTACCTTTTCGAATAGTCTGTCGTCTCATGAATGCACTTGTAGGTCCCGAAGGGAAAACGGGTGCTGCTGAGGCCAAAGGTATTGGGAACACAATGGACGAGTAGTTGTGAAGGAATGGGAGTGGAAGTGAAGTACAAAGAAGATCAGAGACTGGCTGGAGTACAGTAAGTTCATTCTCATTGACAGTTATAGTATCAGATAGTCGCTCTACACAACCCCCAACATCAAAAAAACGTTTCAGACTCTGCGACTTTCGCGTGCCTTACGATCCCATCACTTCCGATACTAATCTAATGATCTTACAAGCATATACCAAAGGGAAATTATTCGCCGTTGATCTCAATTTTACTGCTGTACCGTGACAGATAAATTAGATTCCATAAACGTGATATTTTTCAACCGTCCACGTGCATGCTGTTGTATCCTTACAATTAGAAGAAAAAACAGCGTCAATGACACAATTTGTTATGTCAGAAAATTCAAAAATATAAATTTGTTGTCGATTATTGACCGCATTGTAGGAGATTGTGTCTGATTACGGGAGTTCAGTGAAACGCCTTCTAGTATGTTTAAACAATCCATTATCTATTCGATCTAGTCAACAGTGTGATGGTTCGATCTCACACGTCGATTCCTCACAATGACCTGCATTCCTCAGTAGTTAGCCAGTTATTAGTCTCTTGCTACAGTCAATTGCCATGCGTGTTCTCCTTCTGTCATCTCTTATCTTCGCTGTAACAGTTCCTCTGCCTCCCACTAGGCACCCCGATGCCTATCTGCAAATAGAGATCGACAGTAATCATGTGAAATTATTTTCCATAAATTTGAACCATTTCACATTCAGTTGGCCTGGCAAGTCAGCAGCATTCATTTTCAATTGAAACGATTCGATGAGAAATTCGTCGACTACATCGAACCCATACGACAACTGCACGTTAACATCGCCATGTTTACAATAGAGGAAGACGATCTCCAAAGGAAACTGTTCGCTTGGAGTATTATTATTCGTGCAAGCATTGTATTTTCAGCGGAAAAATAGCTACGAAGAACCTTGCGAAAAGGCTTTGCCTTTTGTTTCCGGCCAAAATCACATTTGATGGAGTAGGAAGATTTGGTGATCAGGTATTGTATGGGAAACTTGCTAATGACTCGAAAAATCTCTTGGAGCAAACTAAAGGTTTCAGTGACTCATGAATATTCATTAATGGCTCTTTTTCAGAACTTGCAAAGAAAGCATTTGAGGAAGTTCGAATTCCAGTTTACGCTTCCGAGAGGGAGCCACATATGACGATTGCCGAGGTGGATATTCATGTTTACGCATTAGACAGTTGAATTTAGGTTCCGAAGAAGGAATTTTTTCTCACTCAATACATCAAGTATGTCGATATCAACAAAATAAAACTCAACGGTTCAACATACGATGAAGTGTTTCGTAAGTGTTTCTATCCACACTAGGTTATTATTTATTCATTCAGAGATGATGCTTTGTCGGAGAAAGAAGAAGATCATCGATGGTATTTGCGAAGATATGATCGCGATTGAAAGTATATCTTCCTGTGCAGGTCTTCGACAGTCGCAGAAATCACAAATGATCAAAGAAAATCGCATAGTAGAGCAGTGATTGTTTCATCTTTTCACCGTTCCTGTCCGTTCATTACAGCCTTATCGCGTAAATAAAATTCTTCTACGAATAAGTGCTAGTTGCGGCATTATCCATTTGAAATATCGTTGTTGCATTGGGGATAAAACACTACACACCATGACTCACACCATCATCAGGAATCATTTGTAATTCGTAACCATGGTCCAAGAGAAGAATTGATAGTACTCCCTCCTCTTTATCGTTTTCACCACCGATTATCAAGGATGCTTCTCACTGCTCGATGTTGATTGTTTTTCGGCAGTGCTTATATTTTCTCCATTGTTCTTGCTTGATACAAATTGTATTGCATTTATTGTTATTCCCTGGAAATCTACTCGTCAAATCGAAAATTCAAATGAAATAGACCGTGATTTGATAACAAATTAAGTCGCTTCGAATTATTTTCCGTCGGTGTAAAAAAACAAGGGTTGAAAGGGTGTACAGTAGGGTGGACAAAGCAAGCACATTCGCAGGACTGTATCATTCCTAGCGGTGGGACCGCTCTTACGCAAGTCCTGCGTACGGTTTCGCCTACAACATATATAATACTATTGCATAAATTTAATTCAAGGGATATAAAATCTTTCAAAGTTGCGCACAAATTAAATGGAGAAGATTGTTGTGATATTGACAACTGAATTTCCTACCCGGAGTGCATAAGATAGTAAATTGAAGTGGGAGCCGACCTGCAACAGTGGTCGTGCGAAAGAGAAAAAAACAGAGATGTGCCGTCGAATTCTCTTACGACAAACTGGCCGATGTATCATGGATTCAACCGTTGATTGTCATCGGTATTAGAAGCGAACATTCTTCGAGGAGGCAGTCGGGGAACATCACGAGCCTTCCTCTTCAGTTGCTATAACACATTGCATCTTATTTGATAGTTTACATCATTGACTGACTCTCGCTTTCAGATAGAGGAGAAGAACGACAAGGATTGCCACACCGAACGCAAGTAGAAAGAACCTTTGTTGTTCTTCATTGATTGACCTCGCAATCCTTCCCTGTCAGTGGAATTTGTCCAGATTTCTCCAGTATCAGCGACTTTCACAATCCCACACCCATGCATTTGATCATCGTTAAAGAGCATCAGATGTGCTCCTGTGAACGTGCTTACTCGCGGTTCCCAAGCCTTGTAGGGGTATGTGTTGGGGAATCTCCAAAAACTCTTAGTTGTGGATTCCGAAAGTGTCGAATTAATTATCTGAACAACAATATTGGGTTGCTGATCTTGAGCATTTATGGAATGGGGCGATTTTCAAGAACGCAATGGATCCTTGCGCCATAATGGTGAAATATGTATCTGCGTCTTCAAACCCTGGCTCCAATGTCTATTTCACTCTTATGACGCAAATATCCATGGCACTCGTTTCCTTCACCCATGGGATGGACATACCTCATTGTCAGTCATTTCGTGGCTATGGAGAACGAGAGAGCGAGGAAAATTGAACCAGACGATGATGATCCAAAGGAGAGGAGAGTGTAGATCGGGTGGTTCCTTTTTCACTGTTCGTTCTTACAGGACGATACACACTTAATCAAGTTCTTCTCCTTTCAGGAACAGGTGAGAGTCACAAGGTAACAACAAGAGCAAACACTAACACTAAAAATGGACATGATTAGGCACTTTTTGTCCCGAGAAGATAATGATTCCATGTACGGAGATGAGGCGAAAATATCTCGTTCACGAGGCGGAAACTTAGCCACTGAGAAAGCTTTCTCATCCCCTCATACCTCACTGGGAACCTTTTTGCTGATTGAAATCATTGGACATACTCTGAGGAAAGATTATCCTTTTATATGAACTATTCGTATTCTGAGCAATGTGTACAAGGGTTTCCCCTAGGTTGTAGCCAATTGGACGTAATTGACAGCCGTTTATTCTTAGTAATCCAATTTCATTCCTAGCGGTTATCTCTGCGAAGTGAGAGACGACCGCTAGGAATGAATTTAGTCGGCTAGGAATCAACGACTGTCAATCACGTCCCATTAGCGAAACCCTAGTTTCCCCCACAGGTGAATGCGGGAACAACGACGTTATTCACTATATGACGAAGGGCGACAATTATCCCGCATGAACTGGCAAATGAGGATAAAAAAGGAAAGGTGAAGCATGAATGAGTGGATGAGATGATAGGTGTAAGGGACAACAGTTGCATATGTATGTACATACGGCTATGGCTACGAAATATAAGCAGTTTGGGTTCGAATCGGCGGAGCGTCCACGGAGTCTCTTCTCACTTTCTCACAAATGTCACATTGTAGTGCTTGGGATGAGAGTGTCCCAACATGACATGAGCCGATTTCGAATCCAAACGAATCGAAAATAACAGCAGAAATAAAGACAGTGACTATGGTAGGCGTTGGCATATTGAGTGATAAGGCATCGAAATACTGTCAGTGAGGTGAACGAATGAGTTAGTGTAATCGAGTCGAGGAGATTATCTGTTTGGGAGCGATTACAGTAGAGCACCACGAATTGATGGACCAGAAGAAATTACGGCCAAAACTATTATAGGCAGGCTATCAACGGGTTTGTCCCTTACAAAACGAAAATTGCAAAGAATACGATAGTTCACCGCAACGAGAGGATATTAAAAGCATGAAAAATGTATAGTAAGAGCATGATAATCCCAGCATTATTAAATCCGCGTATCTCAGACACATTTGGAGATGGAAGAAGAAGCAAGATGGTGCAAAAGGAGACTGTAACAGGCAGTTAGGTATCAGGTAATAAGTATTGACACATGGATGGAATTCCCTTTTGAGAAGATGGGGCAATAATACAGTCATACACTAAAAATTACTATATTCCAAGACGCGATGCAAAAGGAAGGGAGAAGCAAATGGAAGAGGAAATTGTATGAAACATGTATCACAAGGTTCATAGGGGGATTGAAGTGACTATTCAGAAGATGCAAGAACGGTTTTCCAGAATTCAGTCACGTCACAGATGATCTGCAATATTAACGTGAATTTTTCATACATGAACGAATTATTGCAATCTATCAATAACTTAGTTTCATAATGGCTAAGGTAGTCAAACATACCTCCTTAAGCCAAATGTAGCTCTGCCTTAACTGGTCAATGATCTGTTCTGGTGTCAGAGACGGCGCTTCAGCAGCCACTTCGGACATCTCAAATGAACAGTAGAAATATGCAACAGCGAGTCGGATCAATTTTAAAGATAAAAACTCACCCTCTCCTCTATCCTTTGAACGAGATCAAACTTAAAGTGCAAAAGACGGTGCATCCACTGTGAGTTGCGACCGCACGATCCACAGAGTAGCGTTTCCTAAATAGTTGTTGTTCCACCCTTTCGTTTGTTACTATCATTAGTGTGGGGGGGGACCAAATACAATGTGTTGGCAATTTAATTTTTGCGTCATTCTCTCTCTCTTGTTACTCAATCGCCTCTTGTCAGTAAGAGAATACCGCATGGGGAACAGTAAATGTGAGGAGTGTTTCGTATTTTCGGAAATCACGAATACCGAATATTTGGTCTACTCTTCCCAATGCGCTGTCCTTTCACTGACAAAAGACGACCGAGCAAAGAGAGAGAATGACGCGAAAAAATGTAATTACTAACACGATTGGGGGGGGGGCGGCGGGGGGGCGTGGGGGGGGGGGGGGGGGGGCGGGGGAGGGGGGGCGGGGGGGGGGGGGGGCG
>JACMIF010000521.1:0-12045 GCA_014805445.1 Diplogasteroides magnus | reverse complement strand
AAAAAACGAAAACCGAAAATTTGTTATTATCTTACCAATGCGCTTTCCTTTCAAAGACAAAATAACACCGAGCAAATTGACTTTAATAAGCGAAAAAATTTAAATACTAACACGATTTTCCCCCCCCCCCCTCACACAAATTATAACTTCAAATAGCACTCACAACAGCTGGTAGCAACTCTTCTTCCTCCCCTTCCTCCTCTATCAATTCCTTCTTCACTTCGGCGTCCATCTCTAATGTGGTTGGATTGTAGTCTGAACGACGGAATAGCTGCATCACTCGTTCCACATTCTTCATGTTGCAGGCCTGAAGAGAGTATCGTATTGCTGTTACGGAATGGGTTGTTTGACCCTTCGTTCATAATTATCACTGCTATTACTAGACAATGAGCGGGCGCGATCATTCGGTTTCTTTAAAGTACGACTCGAACCTGACACAGGAGACTTCCAGCATCGCTTTCACCCATCGTGCAACGAGAGTATCTTCGTAGTAAGTTATCGTGTCTCTCAGTCCATCTCACTCGCGCACGGATCTTCTCCGAACAGTTGGACAATACTTGCTCCACTTCAGACACCGCGTGCATGTTGTTCCAGTCGATTACTGAATATGATGTGATGACTCGGAAAGCTGTTTCGGAAAAGATAATAGACTTTTCAAAAATTCGTACATCCTTGTCGTTCGTCGTTTGTCTGCTTGAAGAAATCGAACGCTAGTGCCCGCTCATTGTCTAGCATGTACTGAAATAGAACGATATTTTTGTTTGTTATTTCTGAAGAGGCCTTCGTAAGAGCAGTCTTACTTTGATGTAAGTAGAGAGAACAGTTCGTAGAGGATCTCGGACGATATGAACACGCGCATCGTTTTGCGCGCTCACTTCTTCTTTGGCCAACATCGGTCCTGAAGCGACAACATTTGAATACAAGCTTACATTAACAGCTCAACTAAATTTGAAAATAACTCGATGTATTCACATTTTACTGCGATGTCTTACTTTTGATGAGGCCTGTGAAGTTGTCTTGACAATCATCTGCCATCGCAGGAAGAAGATCCGCTATGGGCACCTCAGGTTCCACTACAGTATCCGATCTGACATTAACCCTGGTTTGAGACCATTCGATGCTTACTCTACCTGCTCTGACGGATGTACTTTACGGTGACAATGATGTAAGAAGAAGCGATTTGCTCGCACCAGCCAGAGTACTGTAATCGGTTAGATTAGTCGGGCATGGGCTTCGAATACTCACCGTGCTGCTGTTCTTATACGTTATCCGATCAGGGTCCTCCGGGTCTTTCTTGCCTGGGAACTTCTGCAGCAGATTCTGGTTGTCCACCCTCCACAGAGCGCAGTCGGGCTTGAAGACGTCTGTTTTGACGACCATGAACGTTCCCTTCTGAAAATGGAGAGATTCGTTTATAACTTTATGTATGCATATTTTATAGCAAATTAAACTTCATAGTGTAGATGGACTTACCGGAACATTGCCGGTGCAAGGCTTGAACTTGGCCAATCGCGCTCTCACAGCAGGGCTCTTGAAATCCGAGATGACCCTTGAAACAGGTTTCAGCTCGATCTTCCCTTCAGTCACTCCGTTGGTGAGAGTGTCTTCCTGCCCGTCTTCATCTAAGAAAATAAGGTTGTAATCCTGCGAATGAAAGGAATGCAGCACCATTCTCTCTGTCCTTCCAATGTTTCAGGAATCGTTTCTTCTTGTTGTAGTACTCTCCATTCACTTCGCCCTCGTCCCCTTTCCTGTGCTGTTCCAAGGTGGTGGGATCCACCAGTCGGACGGAGTATCTAAATGTTTTCTTCATTTCATCCCCGTGATCTATCTATGTGACTCAGTACGGGAGAGTTGCATGGATGGATGAAGAATGCACATGTGATCATGCGTCAAAACAGTATGGTGTCGCTATTAATTACTTTAGTGCAATTGTCACTGATAGCGATACCTTAGAGACTGCTATCAAAGAGAACTAACGTTTCTTCAGCATTCTTCTCATGCTTCGGTTTCCTTCCTCTCTTCTTCTTCACACCCCTGTGTCGATCACTTCCATACCATTCATCATCACTCTCGTCCGCCTGCATTTATAATTGAAGAAGTGCAATGGAATCCATTCACCTTTCGTCTCCTTTTCTTCTTTTCCGACTCATCTATTGACTTCATTTTAGGAATCCTAATGAGAATGCGAGGTAGAGGAGGTTTCTCAGCATCAGTTCTGAACAATATTGTATAGGCATCGAACAGTGAAATTCCGTGGTCATAAACAGAAATGAACGAGGGTGACTAAAGTGAAATTGACTCACAAGTCTACTGCTTTCTCCTCCTTGGCACAAGTGTCGTCTTCTGCTTCTTCTGATCGCATGAATTCTTTCGACGTTCGCAGACACATCCGTTGTTTAATCCGTTCAGTGAATTCAACGGTCTCTGATTTCACTAAAGTACCGTTTCATTTACAGTATCCCAGAATGCAAGCGTACCTGGACGCTGATGTGAAGTCTGTGCCTCCTGAGGTATGGGCAGAGGAGGAATGTATCTTCTCGTGTCCCTTTTCGCATCTTTGTCTTCGTCTTTCTTAACGTCGAATCCGACCCGAGGAATGTATTTCGGTGCCGATGCCGATGGCTGAATAGGAATATATTATATGTTCTTGTAATCAATGGGAATTCTTTCTCACCGCCGAAGGAGGGGGAGAACCATCTGGCTCGTCGTCTTCGTCTTCCTCAAACACTGCCTCCTTCTTCTTATCCACTATCTCCTCCATTTCGTCGTCGGTGAAGTTGAAGGCATCGTTTCCTCCTGATTCAAGCCCTATTATTTCTTTGCATGGAAAGAATCTCACTCTTGTCTCCATCCTCATTCTTCTTCTGTTTCCAGATTGGAATCGTCGATGGTCGAGGAGCAGAGACTCTCCTTGCCTTGAACGACGAAGTGGCCACACGAGAGTACGCAGATGTTGGAGTCTGAAAGACCAGGATTTCACCTTCCACAGCAGCGTAATCTTTATTAATCAGCTGGTTTTTGTTGAAATGAGACACTCACCATCGCTCCTCCAGTGGGTGACAGAAACGGTTCGTTGATTTGCTTGAACAATGCAGAAGATGTTGATGGGATACTACTGAAGGCATCCATAGAGAGATGTCTATGTGAAGAGGAGGACGAAGAAGGGCCATGATGATTTTGTGAAGATGACCCGGCATGGGTTGGCGATTGCGGAGGCGTAAACTGCATAGATCGACTCGTTATTGAACAGCTGATTCTGTAACTCACGGTTGTAGGAGATACACCCTGTTTCGAAGTCCCGGGCACCATGAGATTCGATATTGTGGCAGATTGAGCACTACTTCCCATTACTGCATTATTACCGTACCCTGAACACAACTTTCGCTTCAGTAAGTCCAGTTTCGCCTTACCTGCAAGTGGATTTCCCATTGAAGGCTGCGGTCTCGCGGGAGGTGCATGTGTATGATGTTGACGCATCGAGGAAAGGAGTCGTTCCAACTTTGATTCTGGCGCTTCTATCCGCACTCTTAAATTTCAAAGGAATTGTTATGAGAATTTCGTGCTTATTTCTGGGAAAACATTGAGTAATGGACTCACTCAGTAGGTTTGGGCTCTGGAGGTTTTTCCATTGAGTCATCAGCATGTGTGGATGTTGAGGCGTTGTGGACATCGTGTCCAAAGATGTCCATATCCATCATTTTGTTCACTTCGTCGGTATGCAGTGCATCCTGTAAAACGAGATATTACTGTAAACGCGTTTTTGTAAAATCATCATCAGTGGTTGCAACTCCTATAAGATTGATCTTGTAGGAGTTGTAACCTTTCCGACTATTATCCCCAATGGTTAACCAATGGATTAGAGAATAAAGTAAAAATGATGACTGAGAAAACCAGAAAAGGCTTACCTTCTGTTCTTGAGTGATATTGAAATCAGAGAAGAGATCCATTCCATCCACGTCGTTTTCCTGATATTGACCCGTTTTTCTTCTCTCGATCAATATAGGCTTTCAATCCTTCGTCAAATTACGGATAAAGCCCGTAACATATTATACTAAATACTACGAATATCAATTTGTTTTTAAAAACTCACTCCAATGAATTCCCCAGAGTCATCGAAATCGTAAGATCGATCTTTTTGTTCTTGAGAATGGTCAGAGGAGACGTGATTGGCATGGCTGGTTGAAGGCTGAGGGACGTGAAGATGAATTGAATGGTTCGTCGATGGTTGGCTAGTAGAAGGCAGCGATTGTTGCATCATCTGCAAATCCTCGTTCGATTGAGTGCAGCCCAAATAATTGGTCGCTTATGTTACGCTTAGGCCCCATAATAAAAAAGACAATTTTGTGCGTAGCATGGTAGGATATAGGGTGGGGATTTGAAGGAATTCGCACTTGCTCATTTACTCCCTAGCGGTCGGTGGGAGTAAGACCGCACCACCGGATCCACTCCCAGAAATGAGTGAGAGTGAATCCGCAGAGGGAGTGAATTCGCATGCGAATATACCGCAGAGGAGGGAGTATGCGAATAGATTGGTATTCGCAAGTATTCGCAGTATTCGCACCTCTTTGAAAGTTATGTTAAGTCTTTTCAGATGACAAAATCTGCCAATCTGGATGAAAATTTCAAAGTAGACGCAACTTTTCATGCTCTTCCTTACTGACTACAACAAATGATCTATTGTACGTAACACAAACTTTCGTACAGTTTCAATACTGTTCAGGATTGTCCTGAACAAACATGAACAACCTTCCAACTCCTTTCAATGGCAATATTTCGAAAAGCGGTAAACTGGAAAGTTGTTCGTATTCATGTGATGAGCAACTTTGCTGTTGATAATAAATTGATATCTTCAACGAGAAAAGAGATAGTAGCTCTGTTATTCATACGACTAGGGGCTAATTGAACGGAAATAGAGGGTAGGGTAGGGGGGGGAGGGGATAGGATGGAGGGAATTAGCGCCTAGTCGTATGAATAATAGTGCTAGTATCTCTTTTCTAGTTGAAGATATCAATTTGTGATCAACAGGAAAGTTACTCATCACATAAAGTCGAACAACTTTCCAGTTTACCGCTTTCCGAAATATTGTCATTGAAAGGAGTTGGAAGGTTGTTCATGTTTGTTCAGGACAATCCTGAACAGTACTGAAACTGTACGAAAGTTTGTGTTACGTACAATAATTGAAAGATTCATAACAATCTCTTTCTATGCTTTTATTTTTGCTTCATTACGTTGTAGCAATAACACCTAATAATGCAATAATAATGCCTTTATGGCATCCAAGATCACATTTTAAAAATGTTAAAGTTAAAAACTTTTATGTATGCTATTAGATAGAGCATGAAAAGTTGTGTCTACTTTGAAATTTTCACCCAGATTGATAGATGTTGTCACCTGAAAAGACTTAACATAACTTTCAAAGAGGTGCGAATACTTGCGAATACCAATCTATTCGCATACTCCCTACTCTGTGGTATATTCGCATGCGAATTCACTCCCTCTGCGGATTCACTCTCACTCATTTCTGGGAGTGGATCCGGTGGTGCGGTCTTACTCCCTTCGACCGCTTGGGAGTAAAGGATTCGCAAAAAAATGGAGCGAGCAAGATCCGCACGCCCTACCCTACTAGGATAAGAGGAATGGTCAAATAACGCTGCCCACTGCCATAGTTCTTCATTATTTAGAACACTGAAGGGAAAATATTCCGGGATTCTTTCAAGCTAATGATGAGAAAGGAACAAGATGTATGAATACTGCAAACTTCTGCACAAATCTTGCAGTATCCAAATGGAACTTTTGCGTCTTACTGCCTCATCACAAAGCACGAAATATTGCAGTTTGTGTTACAGCTGCAGGATCAAAGACCACTATTCACCTGCTGTGGGAGGGGATTGACGATATGCTGCATTGGCTGCTGCAATTGCTGCGCCTGACTGACTGCTGGAGTGTGTGCACCATGTTGAGACTGCGCCATCTGCTGCAAGTGTCGCAAGTCCTGAATGGGTAGTGTTTCGACTTGATCTATACGGAATACAGTATACCTGCGGGTGATGGCTTAGCTGATGCGTAATATGACTCAATCGCGGCGTTTGCTGTTGTAAGTGTGGTGTTGATCCATTCTTCACTGGAATTCCCGTCACATCGTGTTGCACATGGTTAGATTGTTGATGGTTTGTCTGAGGGATTGGTTGAGGAGTGAAGTGGGCAAGATGTTGCGATGTCTGCGGTTGAACTTGAGACTGCACTCCATCTTGCCCCAAATGTGTTCCAAGTCCGATTCCATGGAACAGATTTTGCTGCGAGCCCTGATGGTTATTCTGGATGTCTCCTAGGAGACTACTCAGATTCCCTCCAAGATTGGGAAGAAAGGACGATGCAGAAGGAAAAGAACTTGTGGTCAAGGGAAGAAATGAAGATGAGGAGTTGAATGAACTTCCTCGACTCGAGGGAAAGATCGGTGTTGGTTGCAGGAATGAGGAGTGGGAGAGGGACTGTGCTGCTGACTGTCCCTGCTGCAAGTGCTGGGGCTGTCGTGGCGTGGGATGCTGCACCTAGAATGGAAATTTGATTCTTCTTCGGACAATAACATGCCCTCGAACCAGCATATTTCCAAGGTATGAGAATAACAAGGAAGACGGAACGTACAGTGAGATCATACGGCTGTTGTTGTTGTTGTTGTGAACTGGGATTCGAATGGTGCAGACCATCCAATGATGTAGCAGGTGATGCAGCAGAATGATGAGAGGAAGGATTGTTTGACATTCGACCGGAAGGAGTGGCAGGACTATTCGAATTCTGTAATCATCGATGGTTAGTGATTCCTGGTTCTGAGAATTGATAGTACCTGACTATTCACAATCGGGGACTGTCTTTGGATGGCTCCTTGGTGCATTGATTGCATTGCAGGGTTCTTAACAGAGAAATATTGAACTGTATTATTCAGTGAAATGAGCCACTGTAGTCTCTACAGATGTAATAAGTCATGCTTTCGCAAAGAATTAACCTGCATGAGTGATTGTTGTGTTTGTCTGTTGTGTGACATCCGATTTTGTTGCGCAGGAGGTTCACTGAAGCGTGAATTTGCAACTTGCAAGCTTCGACTATCTATAGCATCAACGTAAACAAAACTTACAATCCTTTGCTGGTTCCCACATTCCCCGACAACATGTTGTACATCGGCAACATCTTAGCCTGAAATCATAAAGAAATCGTAACTTGAAATGCTTTCCAACCAATTGTAAGATTACGAAGAACAGATTTAATATATTCGAAACAGATCTGGTGGTATACGTGAATTTAAGTAAAGAAATTACTTGTCAAGTAAATATAATAAATGCGAGTACGAGGCGTTATTATTAGCATATCGAATATATTCTTGCCTGCTCAATCCAGCTATTCGATTGATCAACCGTCGGCCAATTCGTGTTGTTTTGCATGATAGGAGCGGTTGGAGTATGGTTTCCGAGTGCATTGACTTCTAAAAAATTAAAAATAACGAAACGATATATTAGCTTTCCAATATTTTAAACAGAATGCGTTGGCTAAGCTATTGAACAATGACCAGATTACTAACGCGATGTGCTTCCATTCTGTCCAAATGCGAGTTGTTGTAGGTACATGGAGACATTACCATTGGCTGCGCCCTGGATGCCTGTAATCGGTCGATCGATCTCACGTCACCCCAATCGAACTGTTGTTTAGGTTGAAGGCTGATCTTACCAGGGAAGAGAAAGTTGCTCGGCTGCGGGAACAGCTTGTCCTTTTCCATGCCATTCAACTCATTTCTCGTGTTGAACGAACGCTGAAATAATGTGTAAGCGAGGGAAAGAGAAAGAGAATGGCAAAGAAGTCGAAGAACCAAGAAAGACACGCGGGTATGCTCTCACTCATCGCGCTCTTCTCTATCTACTCTCTCCATTCATCACACTCTCTCATTCTCCTTCATCATCTGCCCACTCACCCTCCTCTGTGTAGACTCTCGCATGCGTATAACTTCTCTCCATCCGCCTCCCCCTTTCTTTCTCCTCACTCTCATCTCATCTTAATCGATGGTAGCGGCAGAGCGGCCGCGGTCGCGTACCGGACAATAGGAAACTGTGCACGGTACATCACTTGCACCAGATGGTGTGATTCCAAATCAAGAGGATTAAGGAATCGAGCGAGTAGAGAATAAGGAATTATTTGGAAATCCAACGAAATATTTAGTTGAGCATCAAAACCCATTTATTATTGAGTGTTGATATCTTCGTTCAGTTGCTTATCTTTGAAGGTAAAGATGAATTTTTGCCGTAATATTTTGCTATTATTTGTTTTATTTGAACAATACTATTTGTTGTGGATTTGATTTGATGGAGAATGTCTTACTGCCGACTTACTTACTCACTTACTGAGAATGCCCGACTGTCCATTTGAAACCAATAGGTCAGTGCAACTAGGAGGAAGAATCATTCCGTTGGTCATGCCAATTGTCGTCTCTTCGAAGAAATGAATCACAAGTCGGGATAGAACTCGAAAGGATGCAAAAGAGCGTAAATCATACAAGGAAGGGGAGCAGATTGGTTGTGTTCACCTTCGTCCCCGTTATTCCTGCACAACCAGCAGTCTTATCCAATTGGACGGTGAACAGAAGCACTCAATTCCTTTATTTTTTATTCTTCATCACTTCGATTGGACCCTCTCTGAAATAGTGTACTTCACCCTTCCGGATACGCGGATGAAGCGGACTTGCTCCCCCTCATCATCCTCGTTCGTCCCCCAAGTCCGTTTGGGTGGTCATCTTTATTTATCTTTAAGGATCTATTGTTAACGAACACTGTCGTCTTGTGTGGTGAAATGGTGACTTCGAAATATTTGTGAAATGTCTTCGAGGCGAAAAACGCATTCATAAGGGATGGTGAACTTCCTCATTGATGTCGGTTTCAAAGTCAAACGCAACTGCGATTGCATCACTTTTGATGCACTTTTGATGCAAAGGAAAACTGCACCGTGGCCTTTTGCGCCATGGTAGTAATATATGCAGATGCAGTTTGTTTAAAAAATACTAGCTAAGGAAATTAAATACTAAACAATTTCGTATTCGTTTCATAGTAGCCTGCTGAATTGAAGGAGATTAACTGTCTATCAGTAAATTTAAATCAATCTCTCAGTCATAGAGTGCGACAGGCAATAACAATTCGCATGCAAAAAGAAATTCCCATGCCGGGAATCGAACCCGGGCCGCGTGGGTGAAAACCACGAATCCTAACCACTAGACCACATGGGATCATGGTAACAGCTGATTGTACGAGGAATCTCTGCACAGCCAGCTAACCTTATAGCAAATCTCTCTTGACTTAATTTGTATGTGTTGTTAACTGTGATAGTAGCACCACTTAAGCGTTACATGCAGGGATTTTCTTCATTTTATCAATTTTTACCTTTGCCTCAATCTCACTCTCAGATACTTTCAACATATTCGTTAAAAAGAGAAGCCTTATAGTCTAGTCTCTTGATAAAATTATCGTTGGGAACCTTCCATATTTCTATGTTGACCAGGTGATCGTACATTTCGACATTGACATTTACATGGGCGTTAGACTTGGAGTAACAAAAATAGTAAATTTTGAAGGATCGACGATGTTCATCAATGTGTTCTCCGCCATAAATAGATCTCTTCTCTCCTCCACAAGTATCCACATCCATGAGGTCACACAAGACGAAATTGGCCTTCTCCAATGTGATGGTCATCTTCCTCGAGGAGAAGAGACTCAGAAAGATCTGAATATGATTTATCACCATTGTTTTCCGAAAAAAACCGGCCTGAATAACGTTCTTCAATGCAACTGTTGTTATTGCACAGCATCTTCCAAGAGATATCACTCTGACAGTGGCAGATAGACATATTATATGGTAGTCAGTGATTGTCAACGGTTTATCTATCGAGGGCACTCAAATTTGGGAATCAAACAAGATGTTTGAAATCGCAGCTCGCCAGAAATCCACTCTATCTTCTCCAGAGCGCCCCAAATATCATGTAGGTACTCATATTTAGTAAAATACTTGTTGAGAAAACCCAGTTGCACTCCTTTACTAGCGACTCCGATCAGTAAAAGAAGTGAGTCCTTGGAGAGGCCTAAAATAAGATTCCAACATAGAGCAACGAAATCCTCCTACCATTCATATCAGCTGCTATGTTGATGAAGGACACATGACATTGACTCAAATGCACGATGTTTTTCATATTGAATGAGTGGGTGAGTTTTCCATGGATATGGAGCCATTTGATGGGAGTGTGCCAGAACAAATCCTTACATACGTTTATTCGTGTTCCTGGAGTAATGTCAACTGGCGTTTCAACTAGGATGGGGTGACTCGATCCGATAGCAAAACGACTTTTCATTTCGCATCTGCGTCTTTCATTGTCCTATAACGATCTCTATAACGCAGAAACGACCGCTAGGAATGAAGTTAGACGGCATGAACTCGGCTCGGCTCGGCTCGACTAGCCTTCGAGTTCATGCCGTCTAACTTCATTCCTACTTCATTAAAGTCGTTTTGCTATAGGCTCGAGTCACCCCATCCTAGTTTCAACAATGAACGAATCCCAACCTACTGCCGTTTCAGCACAATATGTCCGCATTCCCTGACTGACCGCCTCAGTGCATACTCCATTCACAAAGCGAAGGAAGACTTTCAATCCTGCCTCCTCGTTGTACAACGTGCAGGTGAAATTTCCTAAAGCTTTTAGTCATTAGTGAATGTAAATTCATGTAAATAACATGATGTCCTTCGCCCATGAATTAACACATACCCTTTGCGTCCATCGTCATTTCCATTGACTTGTGCTTCACATACAACTTCATTTGATTTGTCAGAATGAAGTCTAGCATTCTATATCCAGTCACCATGAGATTGTTAAGGTTCTTCTTGTCCAGAAAAAGACAGATTTGGAGAAGGACATTGCTGGAAAGGTTCTCCAAGGCTGACATTCTGAATATAGATGTAATTCTATCACCGAACTACCAACTATAATACATCGTCAAACGTGGACGGAGGCGAAAGTCATATGAAATATCCCACACAGCTGAATCTAAGTGGGCAGCCGGCCGTAAGAACGATTGAGATATGATGACAAATTAAGAAGTGAGATGAACAGAAGGGACTTCAGATTGGAGTGAATGGGGAAAGAGCCGATTACGCGTAATGATGACTTTATTGCGTTCTCTCAATTTCGTTTGAATTTCTTTGAATGTCCGAGATACGAGAAATCGAAGTGTGGGCGGTAAGGATAACTCCACATAAGCCACGGACAAGGCTCGTAAAATAGAAAGACTGGCCATTTCTTGATGTCTGCCGAGACAACTCGAATGGGCAGCGATATAGCACGAAGGCAAATGAGAAGCGAGAGATGTGAATTCCTCCACTGTTCATGTAAATGTGATTGCACTCTCTTGCAATCAAAATCCCAACAAAAAAGCTTCCCATGCCGGGAATCGAACCCGGGCCGCGTGGGTGAAAACCACGAATCCTAACCACTAGACCACATGGGAGGACGGGAACGGCTGATTGTCAGGGATTGACTAACTTGCACATGCATTGGTCTGATAAGCTGGCAGGTGCATATGCCTGATTAGTTTTCTGGTGTTGTCGATTTCTTCTGGCTGAGGAATATACCACCTTCTCCGAAAGAGAGGGAGAAAATGAATGAGGCGCGAGATCTTCTGAAGCGAATTTGCAAAACATACGAGGTATTGTACAAAACCTAATAGATTTGGGGTGGTCAGTCTCTGACCCAAAAGGTTTGGGGAAATAGGCAAAACACAAAACAGAACGTCCTCATATCAGACCCAACTCCCAAGTTTGGGGTACCAAATCAATTGTTTTTATACCCTACTATTTGGATACTTCTAGGATTATCTAGATCAAAATCATGCATTTAATCCTAAATTTGTAAATTAGCCTTAAAGGAGCCGTAAAGGGAGATTTATTTGCATGCACTTTCGGCGGTCAGTCTCTCCAATTCCCTTATTCTCTCGTTGTCAGAGCAGACCGCTCTGACGACGGGAA
>JACMIF010000520.1:21939-34628 GCA_014805445.1 Diplogasteroides magnus | reverse complement strand
TCGAACAGTTCAAGCAGTCCATTATCGCCTTGGAGAAGTCACTGTGCGACATTGAGACAGAACATGCGATCCGAGATGGAGGTCTACCGTAATCCAGAGATTCCCCTCAAGACAGAAAATCTTTCAGATTCGTTCTACGAGACCTCGTCGGCCTCTTCGAGCACCGAGAGAATTCAGACTGTGGGAGAGTCTTCGGTAGGCACCGTAATCCTCTGGATTACCGTATTCCGAAGAATACGGTAGACAATGTCTCCATTCAGTCCGGTAGGAAAGGAGTATCGGCTGAAAAGCTGACTACAGCTAGTCTTCGGAAGGTGCAAAAGGCACTTACGAAGATTGAAGAGGTTACGATACTATGGGATACTGTAACTACGAATACGGTAATTGTAGAAGAAGAAAGTGCAAGGAGAGACGAGTGAGGACAAATCTGAGGAAGAGACCAAGGTAAGGGATGGGTTACTGTATCTCTACAGTATCCTTACTCAGGTATCGATGAAGGAAGCGAAGTCAGAAGATAGTTCCACTGAGTTGTCCAAGCCTGCAACTCAACAGCCACCGAAGAAGGATGCAGTCAACGTGAATCACCTATCGTAATCCTCGGCACTACAGTATCCTTCAGACTGCTCAGACTGTTCCTCCCAAGACCGCGCCAGCTGCTCAGCCCGAAGCCAGCGCTCCGCCCCAGAAGCCGGCTGCAGCGCCTCCTGTCAATGTATTCACCACAATAACGATACCGTAATCATGTCCTAACCTAGGCCAACCCTCCGACCGTCCCCAATCCTCCAGCCCCTTCAACTGAAGCGACTCCTCAGGCCGGACAAGGCGGTCCCGCACAGAACGCACAGGTTATCGATTGATGTCTTCACTGGGAGTACGGCATAGTTCAGGCGAACGTTGCTCCCTCGTCGGTCTACGTCGTACAAGCATACAACGGTCCCACAGTTCCGAGTGCTCAGGCACCTGCTCTTCAAGATCCTCAGGTGGATACTGTAGGATATTTACGGTAGTTATAAAGGGACTGTACCTGTAGATTGTAGATAATGGATACGGAATCAACTGTACCAATGTATAATCATTTCAGCAAGGACAGGTCCCTCCGAAGGTGCCTGAGGTACGGTAGATCCCTGAAAATCATGAGAGCAAATGAGTTTTTGAAGGTTGCCCCTGCGGCCCCGCTGTCTGGATACGTGCAAGGAACAACGGCCGCACCGGCACAATCGACGAATGCATTGGACCCCGTGCCCGGTCTTCCTACTAAGGTACTATCGACCGCGACGCATACAGTCACGCGTCGCGGCCAGGAGACTAATTGAGAAAATCCGTTCAGGACGCGCCGAAGTGAGCGAACGAGACGGTCACGGGAGCTGGGTACTGTATCTGGGATACTGTAGCCTGTCTTGCTTCAAATTGCAATTCAGCGGTCATTGTCGTGTAGCTCACACCGCATAAACGCAGTTGTTGTTTACGAATTCAATTTGTTGTTATCAGTCACATCCACGAGAACCACTGCACAAGAACATTGAAAGATCAAATAAATCACGCGTGAAACATATTTTCCCTGGTAATTCCCGATTTCTCTGGATACTCGTTGTTCTTTGAAGATCGGATTCTCGTACCTAGTCGCTTCAATCATCAAATCTGGGCGATCAACTGTATCCTATGACTCGATACGCTCTTGAACGGACTCTGTGCTACGGCGCCTGATTGACTCTTACACGCATCTGAAATAAACATGATGGGAAGATATTCGCTGACCTCGAGATGACGATACTCCCGCACAGGCTGTCAGTCTTGAGTTTCATGAGGTACCAACTCTTTAGAATTACTTATTTTGATCCATCTTTGAAACTATCTTTGCAAGGAATTGAGTTGTGCTGAATTGTCCATTGCAGAGGAAAGTGTCGCCATCCACTTGGTCTCTGGTAACTACATAGATGAACAAACAGTTCCTTTTCAATGGGAAAGATTGTAGCTTTGTGCTCACCAAAGGTCGTAGGTACTGTAGCTTGATAGGGATTATGATGCTTGATCGAGGTGAAGATATCCAAAACAATCCATGTTTATAGGTAGACATCAAAGAAATAAATGCAGTGAGCAATGAAACAAGAAATCCGTTGCCTTATACGGTCCAACGGCTGTAATCCATTAGCTCCGAATGAACATTTGCACGTTCTTTGGTAATTGTGGTTCTTCAGTTCTTGCAAATTCAATCTAAACTCTCTTGCAGCTCTTTTGGTAGTCTGAAGTAGTCAAAGTCACTTCTTGATTGCCTGGCTGAACCTGATGTGCACTCATTTACATTGTTTGCACGTACCCTGAGTGCTCGTTTTAACCTTCCTGTGATTAGCAGTGATTGTTCTCCTCAAGACATCTCTGTACTCTCACAACTGGAGTGAGAGTGCACCCAGAGACAGCCGGAGTGCATAGTGTGGTCAATCAAACATCACCTGCCTTTAGCCAATTGACATGTAACATTTGTAGGGAACTATTGAATGAAACCAAAGATGGGATTAGTCCCCCTCTTATCGGATCGGTTCCCTCTATTCCATTAGTTGACCAGAACATGAACTTCTGTGCACTGCTGTCATCTGTGCATTTGTGAACCTTTAGAAAGAAGTGAATGGATTGTCCATTCAAGGACAATCCATTCCATTCGTGCACACAACAACTGCATAATGTAGTCATATGCAACCTCGCACGATCTATGCATTTGTGCCTACCGTATTTGCACGATGAGTTCACTCGATTGAGGAGAGTGGAGTGAATGGATCAAATCTTTTTATGAAGGAATGAAGAACCTCTGCAAGACAGCAACAAAATTAGGAAAGAGACGTGTTTCTGCTCCATTATAGTGTTTGATAGGCTGTGGAGGTTACGGTAGCCAGCACCCTACATATGCAGGCGTTTGTGTGATCATATCTAGTTCTTCGCCCATAGAAATAGTGGATGGAAGGAGGGAAGAATATGTGTTAGCTTATGTGAAGTCCCGTACAGTTTTCCCGATCCGCAAACGCAAAACTTCTTTTAAAACATTACAGTTGCAACAGATAGTCCTTTTAGTAATTATTACTGGATTCTGGATATCTCATTTTCATTAGAGATGGAAACGGATAGCAGATTGTAGAAAGTTATGGTCACAGCTTATGTATCTCATGTGAAACATACACCATCACTAAATACAGGTGTTTTTAGTTGCAAACAGTGATTTCTCAACAAATGAAAGGATGACATCAGTTGAATTGGTGCAAATGTCCGGATTACATTATTTTCTTTAAGGTAGTGCATCACAAATAGGTACGTGGTACTGTCTTATTGTGAAGAGAGGATCCTCTGCAGTCATCTGCAGTTGTATTGGACTGACGAGACAGGAATGCCCAATGATTTCTACACCCAATCAATTCACAATCTACCGCCTTTCTTTCTCTGCGCGATCTTCCGATCTCGGTCAAAGATGAAACATCGATCTCAATACCATGAAATGAGAATTACATGTCGAAATCTAGCATACATACAATTTTTGGAATGAGAAGCTGTAAATGATAAGTTGCTTTTTCGTTTTTGCATTTTCTAGATATTCTGAAGCATAACTGAAATGACATTCCTGACCCTTGCTGACTATGATTTCTGAATGATGAAATAGGCAGAGATTTTCAGAAGTCCTTTCAAATCCTCCTTTTGAGGTTTACGATGAATGGGAGGCTTCCTCGTAGTTTCCAAATTGATATCCCAACAGTGAGAAATGCCCTAATCGACACACAACCAATTCTTCATTCTTTTAATTCTATGCAGAAAAATATAATATATATTATTGTGGAAAACGGACTTGATATAGCTGGTACACATGTTACATTTGGGCGGTCTCAAAATCTGATCGCATAGTGTAAGTTTCCTTATATTGGAATCGTGAAGCATATTTGAGCTCCTCTGTGAAAGTGTGAACTTGAGCTATTTTTCAAAGTATTTTGATGTAAACTAATTAAAATTGATTTTTAAAATCATTTTGGATACATTTGAACATGTTTCAACCGAAATAACGATGACAATCATATTGTCACATTGACATTCAGATATGTTTCAAGATTCCTTAATACGTTCGGATAATCAACTGGAGACATGGAATTTATCAATTCCTTTTTCCACAATAATATCTACCGAATGTAATAGGTGTGAGAGTCGGCAGTTTGAACAGCCGTACAAGTTTCAGCGGCAGTTTTAATTGCCGATCCCCACCGGTTCGGTAGTTTTATTTTTCTTTATCGGCCATGCTCAGTCGTGTCTTCGATTAGAGAAGACCTTCAAGAAGTGCGCGAAACAAAAAAAAAATAGTGAGGGTTTTTGACGCTTCCCTCGTTTTGGTGCACAAGTGCAGTATGCTTTGTGCATGCCGATGGGTCAGAAAAAGGAGTAAACAGTGACCAATGCACTATATTTACTTGTCGTTGTTTGAGATTTAGCTTCTCTCGCATTTTAAAGCATTCCTCCGTTGTTGTTTTTTTTTCAAAAAAGAAACTGGAGATCCTTTTGCCTGATTTGACTTAATTTCGTCATTATATCTTTCACATTTCGAGAGACAGTACAACAAAAAAAATGAATTATCGTCTATATTCGCATTGAGAGACCTTATTTTGTGCCTGAAACTCCAATAAAGCAAGTGAAATGAATTGGAAGATTTCGCCCTTTGTGTAGGACTGTCGTGTAGATTCGTGCGCGATAAATATCAAGATGCACGGGAAGCGATCACCCGACAATCCATTTCCTATACTTATTCACATGTCATTCCTGCTCAATCTTCTCTACGGATCACAGTCCCCTGCGGTCATTCCTCTCTCATGAGAGGTCGTCTCTAACGAGTAAGAGACAACATAAAGAAGGGAGGAATGAAGGGAAGACAGAAGATGTCCTCTGCTTGTGCTCTTGAATACATCGGGAACGATGCTTATCCATGGCGATACCCCCCCCCCACCTGCTTGAGTACGAATTCGGATATGATGCACTGCTCGCTATCTCTTGACAGTTATTAGTTTCGTGACACGTAACCGTTCTCGTAGTCAAACTGCTAGCCCTACCCCCAGATGCATCTATCTATCCAAGTCATTCCACCCCATCCTCTCCTCAATAGTTTATCTAAGTCAATCGCCCGGGCGATGGGACTGTCTCAGATTGCAATCCCCCAACTCCACTCTATTCAATCGCTTCTCTTTCATATCCAATTTCTGCCAGAGACACAGAGGAGATCAGCTAGAGTGTCCGATAATCAGAGCAGTTCTCAGGGGCATCGAATTGAACTCCCTGCTCCCATGTGTTTGCACGTGACCGTTCCTCGCCCCCGTGTCCCGTCGCACTCTCTGTGCTCTCTTGATGCGGTACAGTATCTGTTGAGGACACTCCTCGCCTCAAATCGCATTATTGCGAGGAACACCGAGTGCAGGATTGGGAATGTTTATTGTTTTTCTCCTCTCCGTGGTGGTTGTCTCTTGTGGATCGGGGAAAGTGGAGGGAATGAGAGGGACAGAAGTCCTGCAACGGCTGCAGTTGCACGGTCTTTTGTGTCATTTGCGTGGATGCCCCCTCAATCACTCTCCCCTCCCTCCTCTCTTCTGAGCTGTCCTCTCTCTCAATTATTCCCTTTGATGGTTCCAATGTCCTTCGAGGAGGAAGTTTCCTCTGCAAACCCGCCACGGAACAATTGGGACACGAATGCACAGATTGGTTGTTCGAATGTGCCTGAGATCGGAAGATCACAAGGCAATTTCCATTCAGAATGACAAGAGAAGAAGACATTGTGTCCCAAAACACTACAAAGTGGAGCGTCGTATCTCTTATCTGGCAACGCCCAATCGTCTTCCAGTCGAAATCCTCGCCACTGTTTCGAGTCAAAAGCAACAGGACCCACTCGTTGTGGATTATCGAAAACTATTTTTGGAGGCAACAGCAGGGAAAAGGAGTGCCAAAAGCTGATGAGGTTCTTTCACCAACACGAAACCACGAAAGATGATGGATAGACGATTATTGAACCTTATTGTTATGTTTTCGCGTGTTTTCCTGACCCAGAGTAAGGGCATTTATTCATGCAACGCTTTTGAGTGACGCCGTTGCATGGATGCATGTTCTTCAGATGAACTTTACATGATCCCTAACTAGCCTCACGTTTTTCGATCCCTTAGAGGTCACATCGGGGTATTTTGGAACTGATCTCATATCTGGGAAAGGGATCGGGCCCGAGGAACGGGAGGGATTCAATTGAGAGATAAGGACTATTTGCTGCGTCTTGCCCGATTTGGCTACCTCCTCTCACTCGATTCCCTTCTTTTGAGCTAAGAATATGCACATTTGAAAAGTGTTGTGTTACTTATTTTTAGCGCAAAGCACGTGTGTTTCACAATCTCCATATAAGTTGATCTCTCGAAGAATTCGCTGATTTCGCTTGACACCATTCATAGATAGATAATAAATATTGTTGTTTCGAAACCACCTGCATGCCCCCTTGCACAGCAACTCTTGACAATCTCTGATGAATCCTGACTGAATGAGCTCAAACAACCGTGAGATCATAGGCCAATGTGAGGCAAATAGGTATTTGGCCAATTCCGCGTCACCTTCACCTTCTTTCTTGTGATCTTCTGTGTTTTTAGTCTCTTTCATAGTCTTTGAGTACAATTGTTGAGTCCGTTGTATAGGACAAACCCAAAGAACTATTCTCTGCCTAATTTCCAGATAATGCTCTGTGTTTGATCTCATTTGTCAGCTAAGGATGTTCCCCTGAATCTGAAAGTTCCTTTTCAAGAGAGATTCCCCTCTTTGTGGACGGTTTCCATTACTTTTTGTGTGTTGTTCCATCACTCACATGCGAACTTTGATGCCTTGGATGACCTTCTTCATCACAAAACGGAATGTCAGTCTTTTTCGACATTTAGTCATCTCTCATGCACCAGAGATGACAGCTCATGAGAGAGCGGTGAACGCAAACTGCAAACATTTGAGACACAATGGTAAAGGACGCCAATGAACTGATGTCGTTCTTGCCATTATCTCCAATATCCCGGGCGCAAATTGCCCACACCACAAAATGTCCATGTCGCAGTTGATCTTCATCCGAAGTCGATTAAATGTCCACCAGGGTTTCTAAATCGGTAGTGCAGTGCATTTATCATTCGTCTAATCCACTCAGAGCGGTTGTCTATCGACACGTAGATACAATCGCTTCGCGGAAATTAGACGAATGAGAAATGCACTTTAGCTACCGATTTAGAAATCCTCATGTCCACTTCTTGCGCCAGTGTTCTCTGTTCCGTTGCCATCAAAGTGAAGTCAATGCATTCATTTGGTTGTCCACCTTCCCTCTCCTCGAAAAGTCATGGGATTTTACGAGATCTTTGATGGAAAGATCTCCACTCTGCTCTGTTTTTTTCTCGTCCAGACAGTCTGATGACAGGCAATTAGTGGCAATTCCGACCGTTCTTGTGTGTCTGTCTCTTTTTGTTGTCCTGTCTAGTCTCCCGTATACAATGTTCCCTTTGAATGGAATGAGTTGATTTGTGTCTTGGTCATTTGTAATCATGCACTCTTCGCAATGTTATTCTTGCATTTGCAGAGCTGCGAGTGCAAATAGTCTAAAGAAACAGTTGTAATGGGCTGTTTTCTCCCTTTTCTCACTGTTAGTTCTCCTCTCAATTGGCTTTACTGTCTGTCTGTCTGTGTATTCCCTCACAGATCTATGGTTTCGTTGTTTACTTCAGTGATCATTGTTATGACATTCTCTCTTTTGAATGGTTGTCTCTCATCAGATTGGTATCTTTCTGCAGAGGGGAACACAAATCATTCCCATTTCCACCCACACTCATTTCATTCTCCAATCTGACTACTTGTTGTTTCCTCCGTGGAACTCATTATTAGTAAACTCATTTTGGAAATTCTATCGTCCCTAGCTTATCGAAGTGAGAGACAACCGCTCCGACGAGACTGGGGAGGTAAGAATTTCCTAAAATGCGTTCCACACTTATTCTTATTATCACTCGGAGGATAGCATGTGAGACTTCATTCCTTCTTCTTCTACTGCACTCTTCTGCACTTTTCTGCAGGATTGGAAGAGGAAAGTACTTTCCATCTGTTTTGTGATCTCCATCTATGGTCACTAGACTACTCTTTGATCTCGTGAGTTGTTGTCTCTATGGTAGGATGTCTCACACGAGTCTTTTAGTGCATTCGTCATGATTCTAGTCTCTGAGGTTTGATTGTGTCTGCATTTTAGAGACAGCCGCGCCGCAGAGAGACATTAGGAATGCACACCTGGTGGCAAAAAAGCAAAAGAAAGCAAATGGTTGCATCCGATTCTCCAACCATCTCTTCTCTTTTCTCGCCATTTTCTTATATTTTGAAGACGGCAAAACATCAGTATTTTGCATTCAATTTCTGAATTTTCCTCGTTTTCCTCCATTTCCTATTTGTATCGTTTCCTAGTCGCTTCAATGTAAACATCCCTTCCCATTGCACCAGATCTCTAGTCTCTCAAATGCAGAGGATATGTCATAAATCATCCAAATCGCAAGAGCGTTGTCGTCTTTCGACAATGAACTTCCTGTGAGGCGACAACCCGGAAGAAAAAATTCGGCCCATCAGTGTATTACGTTTTCTGGTCGGAACAGGTGGAATAGATTGATCACTATTTAATGAGTGTGTAGTGAAATGAGGCTATCCATTCCTGAAAGTTGTTTGTCTCCTTTCGATGAAATCGAATCATCACCCAAAACTCTGCACTTTTTGAGAAATTTGCGTGTTTTAGAGGGCGGGCAATTATGTGCCCTTTTGCACTTCCTCATGAGGAGGAATGTTGCAGACGGCAGGAAAATAGTCATTTCCCTTGGGAATCCAGGATGCAAAAAGGGCTTTTCCTTGCAAAAACAGAAAAAGAAGTGAATCACTGAAGACTGTTCCAGAAGATTGAAAGAATGCTCTTTGAGAGAAAGTTCAACTGATCACTTCCGATTCGGAGTTTGCAGAAGGAAAGATTGTTCTTGATGATACAAGAGATCAAATGAAACATTTTCTACAGCAAAGATCACGTATGTCTTTGTGTACAGTCTCTTGCCTCACTCCCTCAATGTAACTAGAGTGAATTGGACCCCCTCGAGCATCGAAACAGCCACAATCCATGAAGAGTGCAGTTGTTCTGATCTCTCGATTGACCTTCTGGACTGTCTCCCATCCCCCATCATTCACTTATTTCTCATCTAAGGATCCCTTGCCCCAGACTTGTTTACTTTATCTCGCGTCCATCTTCCTTTCGCTCGTTGTTGTCGTTTGTCCTAATCCATCCATCGGCTCATCCTTTCATCTATTTCACAGTTCAGACTGTCATTTCTAGTTATCGTGTGGGTGGGTCTTTCTCGATGTTTTTCTCTGTAGCCACCTCATCTCGTAATCTGTATTAATCCAATCGTGTTTTGCTCTGTCATACTACAGACTCAGCACTTCAGCCCCCCTGAACTACGAAACTTGTAGTAATTTGTACATGTTTTGGCCGACTGAATCAAAAGTCCAAAACAACGCACTTTTGAACTCGATCAGGCGGCTTTTTCTATTAAAGGAAAAGGGTGGAATTTGTCTGTTCGGCGATTCTTTACCCTTTTCTGACTCAAATGTTTATGTGATCAGGCCTTTCAATCACAGAGTTCAGAGAGATCAGACAAGTCCAATTTGTGCCATTTCTCTTTCCTCGTCTGTCTTTTCCCAAAAACAGAGCAAGCCACTGGGGAAAGAAGACGACTATAGTCCCTCCCTATTTTTTTAGTATGACGATTAATAGTAGAGTTTTGCGTAATTTCAATCATTTTTGTCTCGTAGATAGGTATTATTATCAATCACAGTTTTGCCTGGTCAGACAGCCTTGTAATGAATGACAGTTCCTTTTTCTATTCCCCGTTTCGTTGATTCTCACATTCTAGTCAAACATACTTAGCCGATGCTAATTCTGTTTTTGATTTCAATAGACCCGAGGGTTTGAAGGGATGAAATCCTTCCAGGAATGCGATATAAATCAAATCCGCTTGAAGATTAGGTAAGTATGAATATACGGGGATTTGCCTTCAAAACCTTGGAGTTCAAATCCTAAACATTCCTCGAATTTGTGTCCGTTCTCTTATGCTACTGGATATCCTTTAAAGGTGGTGGAATTCTCAGAAATTGGAGGAATGTGGTTTCAGTTTCATTGTGGTGTTCCCTCTGTATTGTGTGTAGTATGCTCAAGAAGATAGAGTCAAACTGCCTCTCCCTCGCTCTCTTCCCATTCCCTACTCTGTCGGTATTCCTCTCCAGTCGGCGCAACTTCCATTTTCCACACCCTGCAAGAGAATAGAGTGCTCGTCTGTCCGTCTGACCCCGTACTCTATCATTCATTTCGTCTCGCTGGACCCTCGGGGAAACTGCAGTGGAGGCAATGATCGCGCAAACATCGCACTCGTTCTTCTACTCTGTCTGTCCACACAATTACAAGCTATATTACCGTAGCTTGTCATATCTTCGCTATATGGAACTACCGTAATCATTTTTCACATTCCTCTTCATCTTAGCCGTTTACGCGCTCTGTCACTCTGCATTCTGTCTTTTTCGTGTCCTCGTTTTTTTCACGACAATGACTTGTTCTACTCGCTTTTTCACTGCTCCCTCTAATCTCTGTACTTGATTGAATAAGGTTATTCCATGAAAAGCATCGACTTGCCCTGAGTAAACACTTATTATCCGCACTCTAGACCATGAATCGCTCAATTGAACTCAAAACATTTGTTGTTGGATTGGACTTATCCTAAGCTGCCTTGTATAAGGGGTCTAAAGATAAGTTAAGGGTCTAAAAATAATTTTATCCGGGGTGTTCCCATTGTTGACTAAATACGGAGAGGGGGTAGGAAACCCCGACTATCTACAATAGCTGTTGCCCTCTTCCCTATTTTCATAGATCAACATACTTGGTTATAATCTGTCAAGATTCCCTATGCCGTAATGGTCTGTCTAGACAGACAAGACTAATATTATGACCTTCGTTTCACACGAATGGCAGTCTTTCATTAGGTTCGTTCAAACGAGAGTGACGACAAACTTTCATTAGCTCACTCATTTGGGATTCCCTGAGACGATATTTGCTCTGCACTCCCTGGTTAATTGATATCCACGCTCTTTTGATCTAGAACACTTTCGCATTAGCACGTTCTCCTAATGCCACGGTTCCTGGGAAATCCCAGAAGAGATTAGACTTGACTGATACCTCGGTTCAGTTACTCACTCTATAATTTTTCAGCGACCAACGATACGATGTCTGTCGTAATGCATTTTCGAGAGCGAGATATAGCGCGGAAGCCCGGGGGATACTTCCTCTGATCAAAGCTGAAAACAGAATCTCCTCCGTGAATGAGTACGGGGAATACTAAATTATCTCAATATAGCTGTACTCTCTAGTCCGTGTGTCTCGATCTCTCCCTCTATGCTCTTTCGTTCTCTTCCTTTCATGTGATTGTTGTGCTCATAAAGAGATGAATGAACTGTTCCTGATGTATTCATTCTGCGTCATCCCTCCCATCTCTTCCTGATCCTTCCTCCTGTCATTCCTTTCTGGACCCGAACTCTGGACGATCATTCTCAGTTCAGGTAGAATTCGACTTGTTTACATCCTCCCGTGCAAGGAGTGACCCCAATGGGGCCACTTTTCGGTTCCGTTGAACTCAGTGCACCCTTGGCTGTCCCTGTTTGAGGGTGTTCACTGAACGCGGAAGTGTGTCTGTCTACCCCCTCCCCTTATCCCATACTCTATCAGTTATCTGCGGGTGTACCCTCCTGTTATATTGTTTGCGTATGCGTCGTTCGAACTCCTCTCTCAAAAGGTCTTTGGTCCCATCCGTTGAAAAGGCTAGAGACGCGATTAACGACGAAGAACAAGCAGAAGAAGCCTTCCGTTGGCATCATACGCTCTTGACAAATTCCTCGTTTTCAACATTGGCAACGGTTCCCAAGTGTTTTTTGGTCCACAATCGTTAAATGCCAAAAGACTGCTAATTCCCAACCACGAGAACAATTGGGCGATCCTCTTGTTATCGAGTGTGATGATTGAGTAAAGTATAGACTAATATATAGTGGTCTCTCTTTCCGGTAGACGACTCCATTTAATCTTTCCATCCAATGCACCCAAGTCTGACATTGCGTCAACTTTGTGCTGCGTCCAATAATGTAGTGTATTTGCCAGAGTACATCCATGTTTGATGTTTTCTCCCTGAATGAGGGAATGGCCCGAAAGTCATTCCCTCTCTCTCGATTCAACTCTGATAGTGAACTGTACGTCTACTCTATGTCTTGTTCTCCGATATGCCTAATCTCTATCATCCTCCTTTTCGACCCTATTCTCTTCCCTTCCCATCATTCACCCACTGATAACTCGCTTTCGTCATCTTCCACATACTTTCCCTTTCATTTGCCCTCCCTTTCTCTCTATTCTTATCCCTATCTTTTTCTGACTTGAGATCTTTTGGTCACAGAGTTTCGAAAGATCATTGTGGCCACATTACAAGAGTCCCAAAGATCACACCCCCAACTGCTCCTCCCCCCCGGGCCGGGTTTGGCGGCCAGGGAAGGGGGGGTTGGGGGGTGGGGGGGCGGGGGGGGCGGTTGAGGGGGATATTGAGGGGTGGGTGTGTGGGGGGGTTAGGATG
>JACMIF010000520.1:0-21929 GCA_014805445.1 Diplogasteroides magnus | reverse complement strand
CCCCAACAGCTCCCCACCCCCTCCCCTCTTTTCCCTCCCTCTCTTTCTTTCTTTCATTGCTGCACGCGCCGTTGCGCCTATTCACGTTCAAATTACTTCGTGCTTTTTTGTGTGTGTTACAATTGTAAAGTGCTTCGAAAACTACAGTAATCTTTGCAGATTTGTCGCGTCGAGAGCCCCCATGTCGCTGTCGCCAGTTGTCTTCGGCTCAATAGCGGAGAACTATAACATGACCATCGTCAAGTCGGAATCCGACGATTCCGCCGTTGAGGTTCGGAATGCAATTTAAATTTTAAATAAAAATTGAATTTTAAAAAGAGAAGGTATTGGGACGTTCCTGTGTGGGGAAGGTGGGGAGGGGAGCAAAGCCCGAGAAGTGTGTTAATAATGTATGACGTCTTTCCTTCTCCCCTCAACGTTTTTGCGCACTCTTCTGTCAAAAAATCCTTCTCTTTCCACGCTCAATTCTCTTCCTGTGTGCCGTCACAGCTATAGTTTGCATTGATGGTTCCTGTAAAATAAGCTCATTTACATGTACGCGATGGCTGATTCCAGACCCGTATATCATATAGGCTATATGATAATTCGTAGCTTCTTAATAGTAGTTGTTCTTTCGTTGAGCAAACCGATGGTAATTTTCCGCTATTAGAATTAATTTGGTGGCTGATATCCGCAGCCTTCATGGTCGTTTCAGTTGCGGTCAATCTGTTCCGAAGCTGATCACGTTTATTCTTGCAGCTGTATGTTCATTACATGCGGTATCACATGGTAGGATTGTTGTTGAAAGGACAGGTCTATTCGTGCTCATTGTAAGAGAATGAAGGGATGATGATGAGGAAAGTGCAGCAAGAGGATTGGTCCATTCTTGCAAACGACGATTTGTCCCCCCGTCTTCCTCACTTTTCTCCTCGACTGCACACACGTTGCTCACGTCTCTGCTCGGCCACTCTGATCATTTGTGTTCAAGAAACAACAAAAGGGGGAACAACTAGAAAGAACGACCACCACAAGGAAACAAGCAATATACACACCAACTGCAACATACTTTCTAGTTGCAAAGTACACGGTTGTGCTACCAAGACTATACGAACCCTGCGATTAGCCACTATTTGCAACCACTCTCGATCTCCCCTACACAATAGTGGAGCCTAGTCAATGCCTGAAGTACGAATAGTTTGATCCTCTCTTGGAATGAATTCTCCTGGAGTGGAAATTGGTTCTTCTTCTTCTGCTCCGTCCATCTAAATATATCTTGTGCATGCCTCCATTCCGTGAACTTGCGCTCTTCTGACTCTTCTCTTCCAAATGCAGAGAGGTCCTGAGGGAGTGATGAATTGGAGAGACAAAGGGGAGGTTCTGTCTACGACCAACATAGACACGAAACTATCTACACATGCAGAAGAATGGGGGGAGGGGTCCCTGTTTGCAAGATTTTGGTCGCCCCCTTGAACTCTCTGGTCTCTTTGCTTGCGTCTATGCAAGATATGAAGGGAGAGGACGACTTTTGACATTCCCGTGTTCTCACCACATTGGGGCCAATCATACGCGTTTTATCACCACTTCTCTCATGAGAGAGTGACAAAGAATCAGAAACCTCCCCAGTGTGACACCCACAACTCGATTTCCTTTGACGATTGTTTCATTCTAGTCTGTCGCCACTCGTTGTGCTTACATGTGTCGTGCGGAGGGGAGAATTAGTCTCAGCCTCCGTGATCTTATGTTTTCTCGCCCCACAATTTGTTCTCCTCCTCCCACCATGTGGTTGGTGCGGATCTTTCGTCTGGCTGCAACGATGACAACCAGACACTACACTCTTCCCCCTCAGGGAGAATCAAGCCCTATTGTCCTTCCCAACAATAAGTGCTCACTCCTCCATCCGGTTCCCTTGACTCGATCTTTCGCTCTCTTGATTTTGATCTCTGTCAGTTTGTGATGGAATGTGTTCAAATGTTCATTCATTGGTCTCCACCCAAGACTCCTTCTCATCCTTTTTCTGCAACGCAGCGTCCGAAAGATCAGTGTCCATTGGAAATAGTGCTCTTTGGTGCACTCGCACCCAAACGACCACCAGAGGCAGAGTTAAAGAACAAGGTTTCTGAATAACTGAATACTGGACATCATTACTGCTATAACTTTTCCGCGTAGACGCTGTTTCTAAATTTAGCGATTACCTGCAAGCTATGTCTTTTTTCGTCCTCTTTCTCACGTAGCATGTTTTCACGGTGCTTTTGAATGCAAAGAGACCAAACCTTATACAGATCAGATAATCTGGGTTTAAGCCATCATAAACCGAAAAACTTGGCGGAATTTGCACGTACATGCATCCGTAATATCATTCCGTTCATATGTATCCATTACGGACCCTCTTCGTCTCAAGGATCATCGTCACTTTTATTGTGCCCCACCACGTTTTTGGTCATTTGAGTGAAGAGAAACAAACGATGATTGGGGAACAACTTCTAGGCGATCAGTGTTCGTTCTTTTAATCTAATCAGAACGGCGTTCTTCTTCATTTCTTGACATCCATTTCGATTTTGTCATTCCACTGTTCATTGGTCGTCCAGTTGGTACAATTTAAAGGAAACGCCTGATTTCCCTTCCTTCTCCTTTCGCTTCATAGGAAATAGCAAGACATTGGGAACAAGGAAATAGCCCTTTCCTGCATCCTCTCTCAGTATAGGATGTGTTTCCTATTCCTGAAACTCAGACACTTGCGAATTGTCTGCAAGAATCCACTCCTCGTCCTTCTTTATTAGTTCAGAGAATTCCATAGCCCGCAAAATGAGTCTGGTCCATTCCTACGTAGAAACTACATTTTGGGCCTATGATAGTTTAATCTTCGTATATTTGTCAGGAAGCAAAAAAGATGAATCCTCTCAAACGTATACTCGGCTCATGTAGATACTACAAACGAGATACATGATGACGGTAGTCGTTGATCTATTAATTGGCTCTTTTTACCTTGTCATTCATATCATCCATTTAGTAAAAGATCGACGTCGCTCGCACATTTTTTGATCTCCAGAAGCTCATTTTACTACAAAAGTATGCTGTATGTACTGAATAGATTGTTTAATGCCACGTCAACAAGTCGCCCCTTTATACTAGATACAAAGATCATAAGTCAGTTGACTGCGTAAACCACACATAGATAATGAAGAAAAATATCATTGGAAGGGGAGAACATTTATATACCAGCAGAAAAAGAACTTCGGCATACACGTGGTGGGGGTGTAGGCAGCAGCGAGGGAAAATGGGAACGCGGAAGTGGCGAGTGCACTCATTGCAACTTTGTGGCGCCTGACACGAATGCCCTGCTGACTTCTACCGTATGCACCCGTAGTTTGGTCCCATCGCGTTTTGCCCGGTTTTCCATCCGCTTTAGCCTAAAACACCTGCGTTCTCTTGTTGTTGGTGGAAAGTTCGCACTAATTAGTCTCTGATTTCATTACGAATGGTTCAATTTTGCGCTCTTTGGTTCTCAAGCGCGACATTTACCCGCCCACTACCGTATCCCCCTGCCCCGCCCCGCTGTAGTTCCCCCCTTGAAACTGAAAGACCGCCTATGTTGAACTCCGATCAGCTCCGCCCTCTCGTTCCTGTCACTTGGCTATAGTATAGAGAAGAGCGGAGGATGTTTGGGCAGCTAGAGCTACTCTCATCTTCCAATCTCACCTTAACGCCCTCACGTGAGGATCTCTTACTGCGCAGTTAATTGGCAATTTCCTTTTTCCTCCTTGCTCCCTTCTCTGTCCAAAATCCACTATGATGACTATTAAATAGTTCCTATAAACATATTTCTTCTTCTTTCCCCAATCCAACCATGTGACCCCATCCAATCAGCATGCAAATCCTCTCGATCGTTCCATTTGAACTGTCAACGTTGTCAGATCACTCACTCATTCCTACGTGCAGTGTTCCAATGCATTGGAATTTGCTGCACAATCTCTGTTCTGTTGCACGGGCAACATTTGAATATGCATAAACGTGGTATTGGAGGAGTGACCGTGCAATGCAATCACTTTCCCTCTACTCGCTTACTTCGTGTGGTCGTCCCGGATCAATGCTGACGAAGGGAGACAGTTCAGATGTTGGTTGCCTTTCATCGTCTATGTCTGATTCCATATATCCAAGCCAATATACAACTATTCTGTGTCTCTTCGTCTTCGACCTAGCCATCCTGTTCTTAGCATCATAGGGCGAATGCACGCAAAATTTGGCCCATTTAAGTTGTACCTGATGTATGGCGGAGCTTTCGGCTGCATTGGTTTGGTATTGAGGGAGGGTAGGGATATGAGAGAGTGGAGGGTTGGAGGAGGAAGACTCCTTTCGAGCACAAGATCACAATCTCACACTGGGCAATGTGTTGGTGGAAATCGTATTGACCTCCCTCTTTCTTCATTCTCAGTTTACAAAAAGAGTATGTATCTAGATGAATGTAGAAAACGTTTCCAGTTGACCATTGTTGGAGATGGACATGGCCTACAGGTTCTCAGCAATCTCCCTTCCTCCCTTTTGATTGGACGAACAGTCAGACTCCGATCATTTCTCCCTTTTCCCTTGAAGCCCCATGTATGGTTACTGTGTGACTGTGTAACAAGGTGGTCAACATTGGGATTCCAAGACCCCGCCCAGTTTCAAAAGTGGGCGGAGTCGCGGGGGTGGCCGTTGGAAGTTCGTTCTTGCAAACACACACTCACATTCGCCCTCTGCACAGTTCTGTGTTTTGGTTGTCGAGAGCCTCGCGCAGACTTTTGCTTCTTCTCATTGGTCTTCCCCTCTGCTTACAGTAAGAGGGATCATCAGTGGAGGATAACCAAACAGTTCATCATCTTTGCTCTCCCACTAAGCTGCTAAGATTTCGTCCTTTAGAAGGCGTCGCTTCAGAGTGTGGACTATGGTGATAGAATATTGCATTTCCGTTGACCATAACCTATGCTTGTTGATCTCGCGCCATCTTGGGGGAATGTGTAGTGTATTTTTGCGTCTCAGTAATGTAGAGGCTAAAGCCGCCATCATGGAAAAGCGCTATGTTTTATGATCTCCTCTGGGACTCCTGTAGCGATCGTTGCGTATACTGTAGGTTAAGGGATTTCTCCATCTGAGAGAGACTCTATAACCGTTTGATCGTCCATTTCTCGTCGCACGTTTTCCGTTCAAACTCATGCATCTCTTCTTCTTTTCTCCTTTTGCATCTATGCCATGATCGGGATCATGTTGAGTCATGAATAGCCGGTATTCATCACGGGCATAATCTCACATCTGTCTTTTAGATGGCGGACGTCGTGCCATCTACTGTATCCGGGGATTGCATCTCTGGTTCGCCTCGCTGTGTGGCATGCAACTCGACTGAGAGGGTCTCCATCCACTACAACGCCCTCTCATGCCATGGATGCAAGGCATTCTTCAGGTACGCGGCCATTATTTCATTTTATATTATGCATAATTTATAATAATTTGACAGTTTTGGGGCCTTCGACTGTCCACAATATTTGTGCGATTATGTGCTGGAGTGCGAAATTGTTTCGTCTCAATGCGCTTCTCGAAGTGTTCGCGTGGTGGTCATTAAAATTGATCTTTTGTGGTATGAGGACATCTCATCAAGGGGAGAAAATATGAAAGAGTACTGTAGAGTGGACCCGACGAAGGGGGATAAAGGGGGGAGACTTGGAAGTAGTATCATCTCTTATTCCTTGTTCTCCCTCCCGTCATTGTTGTTCTAGTGTTTGTGTCTGTCTGTCTCATTATTATCCTCCCTGGTAGACGATCATTGTCCCCGTTCTCAATACCATTACTGGGTCAGAATCACAGGCACTTTTGTAAATGTCCCCAAGAAGTAGACAATTCTCACCCAGTCATTGGAACGCTTCTCAAACTTATCAATGAGTAGCAAATAGCGTCAGTGTCTGATATCACGATACACTTGTGCATAATGAATTGACTGGGGGAGTCTGGCGTGTAGTTCCTTCGCAAGATCTGCGGTGTCTTCGGTCTTGGTTTACCATATTATGACCATGATGACGGAAAGTTCGATTTCGCTTATTGAGTCCACTAACTGATGTCTGATGTCTGATACATAGGTCACCCAGACCAACCTCATCGGTAACAGGAGTAGTTCCTTCTCAGGATTCTCTCCGCACCCGAAAATTTCCTGCTCACTGTCGTCATCAGCAGTGATCTTGGACCACAAAAAATGAGGGTGTGGTATTGGGAAGAGGGAAGAATGATTACAAACCCTCTCCACTATTTATCTGTGGGGAATGTGTCAGTATGATCTTGTGAACTCTCTCATCTGAGACTGCCATGCCCTACTCTCGACCTTTTTATGTTCCACAAATGTAGTTTGTGCATGTATGAGTGGTCCACTAATGAGCAGTGAGTAGGACTTTCGTGATTTTGAGCACAAATTCAAACGAAAGGGTAGCAAAAATGTCCTTTTTTGTAATCATGGAAAAGGTTCCCAAAACATGCGCAGCGACTTACAGCGGAATTTCTTTCTGATTCAAAGTGATATGGCCTAGACAACAGTAATCATTGGAGCGTTTTGAACTATGTTTGCATGTAATGTGTGTTGGTTGCTCTTGAGTGGTGTTCGACCATTTGATAACAACCGAAACTACACTCTATGGTTGAGGGAGCGGGCGAAAGAGGGGTGAGGGAAGGAGGAGGTGGATGTAGTTGGGTGTACTGCTGCAGGAAGGGCTACTAGATATCCCTTGTAACAGTATGAATGGAGGTGGATGTGGACATCAATTGATTTATGATCTTTATTTCGTTCCTTTTCACACCCTGGAACTGCCTTGTTCCGTGCATTGTAAAACGTGGAATGCGAGACCGAAAGAGCAACCATGCATGAGGCGATTGAAAGATCAGGAACAAAATGCATCCAATGATCAACCACCGCCCATTTCTCTTTCTTTGGCAGAGGTTTACCACCCCAAATCTCCTCCTCCCATTTGTCTTTGATCTCCCAAAGACTAAAATGAATGAATGCAGTCTGACAATTCATATTCCCGAAATACACTTGGTCGTTTGTCCGGGAATTTAGAGGCTCAAAGACCAGATTGCTATCAGGTGAAAGCGTTGGGGATTGTATGAGCCAGTGGTCACTGACTGTCCTCTCTTGTCCTTCTCATCACGATCACCCAATGGTCCAACACACTATGAGCACAGTTGTGGACACGATCTCTTTCGATGTGATACTCCCTTTCGGGATCAATAGATCAGTCTCCGTCATGATTATCTATTCCCGTTGAGAGCGCAAAGTCGTCACTCGTTCACTGCAATATTTGCTCCCACCTGCCATAAGGGAGGGCAAAGAAATCGGAAGATCATAGATGAGACGGCGTCTACAATCGCTCTCCCCCTACCCTCCCCTCTCTCTCTGGGTACACTCAAACCCAGTGAGAGACTTGAATAGAGAGATCCGCACCACTTTTACATGGTGCTGTTGTCTCTGTGCTGTTGGTTGTACACAACGACCGTCCCCGGCCTTGGCTTTTGTAGCGGTGCAAAGAGCAGAAGAGCAACAGTGAACGCATCGGTATCTATCGTATAACATGCACCCCCCGGGGGTCGATATCCCATCTTTGATCCCTATCCTGAGGGCCTTGTCCATGCTCTCCAACCAAAACGACCATTTGCTTGCTCAGCCGTTGTATCAGACGGGCGGGGAATGCACGTGCTTTGTGATTGTGAATAACGACATCAATGATCAAGAACGCGTTGAGATCATGGAGACTGCATGAAATTGGGGCCATCTTGATCGAGGGGGGGGGGCATTATCGATCGATTCCAACTAAAGAAGCACAATTCAAAATTGTGTTTAGCTCTAGTCTTACGATTAGAATTACGGCCCAATACTACAGTAATCCCATTATTTTCTCTGCAGGAGGACCGTGTTCGAACGCCGCAAGTACTACTGTAGCGCCGACGGCAAATGCGAGATCACGGACGGTGAGAATGCCGTAACACATCGTCCTGATTTGAAAATTGTGTCCTTGCAGAAAACCGCAATCAATGCCGTGCGTGTCGTTTCCAGAAGTGCGTGAAGGGTGGCATGAACCCGAAGCACGTTAGGTACAGTAATCTTGATTGAGCTACCGTAATCCCTCGGGATCGTTCAGGGAGGAGCGCGCCAAGAGACGACCGATGTCCGACAATGAGCACGATGGATCGCTTGTCGAGCCCGGTAAGTATTGAGAGATAAATGGGTGACTGTTGGTTGCTTAGCAGCGATTGTTCTTTTCGTCTCTTAGTTTAGTCTGGAGCTAGACACAATTGGTCTTTTCAGTCTGGTAGTTGAGAGATGAGTCCTCCCCCACTCTCTTGTCACGACTCATTTGAGAGACAAAAGAGCAGGCAAAACATGGTCATGTCTCATTCTGTGCTTGCGTTCGTAGAAATAACAATGGGATGATTCATCTAGGAGCTTTCCCTCCAGTAGTCACAAAGAGATCAGAACATTAACTCTGTCTGGTCAGAGAACTCCCTCGATATGATTGCAACAAAATGGGACAAAACCCGTCTGTGTTCTTTGTGTGAATGGAGTGGAGATGATCTAAAAGCGAACCGTTCGTGCCTATAGGGAATAGACATCAACACCACATTTGGACTCTCTGGCCACACATAGCAACGATGCACGGCAACTGTTCCAACCAGGAACTGATTTCGCAAGACAATTGAGTGGAGGGACCACTGCTACAAAAAAGAATGGAATGACCAGAGGGTTTGAATATGGATATCTTGAATGGAGGGACTGAAGAAAAAACGCATACTCAACTCGCTTTTGACCCGAAATATTTCCCGGGCCTTAGTTTTTGGTGAATACTGCATATTTTAGGCCGTTCTCAGTCAATTTGTTTAATGTCACCCAAGCCCGGCTTTGACTCGAAATATTTTTGTACCCACCCCGCACCGACTATTTGAAGTATGCATTGCAGTGACGGTGGATGAGCATCCGATCACACAACGACTCATCGAATTGGAACAGATGTTGGATCGAGGAGAGAGACACGAAGGACAAGAGGGAGTGGAACTGAGGAGGAAAGTGATGGCAGAATATGGAATACCCGATATCGACTTCCGAACGGTTAGTGAAAGGCAGTTGTGTTGTTTAGGGATAGGATGTATGTTGGTGATTTTATTGTTATTTCTTTTTAACGGTCTTTGAGCGAGAACTTGATATATGGACGCTAGATGGTTTTCCATTACTCACATGAGCTCTTTTGGGTGTGATCTTTGTGGGTGTGCTTGATCTTTTGAATGGACATTTCACGTAGAAAGACCGAGAGAACAGAGTTTGGGTCCAAATGGGGGAAAGGGGGATGGGATCACTGATGTTTCTTCACTGTGGAGAGTAAGCCTCTGCATGTCTCCACGTCATTAGCTGGCAATAATGCACAGTGCCAAACCCACACCACGTGCGATGTTGAGATGATCATAGGTCATGGCTAATTGTCCACCATTCCTGATAGGCTGCAGGAACACCATGATAATGCGGAGGAGTAATCAAAATGTCCATTGACTCAGCTTTCCGTTATGGTATCAAAGTTTCGCACAACTAGCACGAGTGATAACAGAAACAAACATTTTCATCACACTTGCTGATACACTTATTCAGAGGGAGAGAAAGAGATCGAAAGTACGGGGGACCAAATTGATAGAGGCCCTTTCGTTTGTGATAGGAAGGGATCGTTCAGCAAAAAGAGTTCTCGATCTTTTGACGACAAAAGTTTATGGGTACACGCAACGAAAACAGTGATGGGCGACAATTGGACGAATAAGGGAGGAATGGATCAAGCTAGGGAGGGGGATATTATGGTGTTTGTCCCCCAAGGAAAACATGATCATGGACAGTCATTTGACAAAGAGATGGATAGACATCAGGGTGACACTAGAGTAGATACACTGTAGCCTACGTGATAAACAGCCAAGTTATGCATCACTGAGTAAATGGAGGAATTAGTTGGCAAGTCATCGGATGATTGTCGTTTGTTTCAGATGAACTTTCGATGTGAACGCGTGATGAACGATGAGGATCTGACCGATTCGTACTACAGGTTTGTTTGGCATCGCAGGAGACCAGAACAAATACAAGGGGGACAATTGCATCATGTGATCCCCTAGACTAGACTAGAATCCTGAAAACATTATGGAATTTCTACCCTCCCCAACCTCTTCTGGCCGGTCGTCTGTCGAAATGGGGGACGACCGCTTCGACGAGACTGGGGAGGTTTGAAATTTCATAATCCTGAACGATTCGTGATGATTGTTGACCTCCTCCTTTCTTTCATAATCCTCGTTCAGATCCTTCATCATCCTCTCCGAATGGGCTGGCGACATTCCCGAATTCCGCCTTCTTTGCCAATCCGATCAGGTATGCGTTACCACAATGATTGAAACAATGGGCTGGGGGCAGGTAGGGGATGTTGATTTGATAGTCGGAGATGATCACGGGGGGAATAATGAATGTGTCATCAACAGGGCGGATTTACTGTGGCCACTTTGCAATGTGTGCTACTACGAAATGTTGCCTCCGCCTAGTGTTTCATTCATGTGTTCACTCCCCCCCCTCCCTCTCCATCCCTGTGATCGCACTTTTGCACAACTGATCAAATGATCTTGACCATTTCCAAACGGGAATGAGGGTAGAAGAAGAAGAATGGAAAGCGCGTATTAGCCATCACCGCAACTAGTCATAGTCTGCTGCTTATTGAGACAACAAGGGACCAAGGCGGGAGATTCTATAACGCTCGAGATATTTCTCTGTATTTCTTCAATCATTCACTAACTCTCTCAGCTTGCTTTGCAATGCATACTCGGGTGGGAGGCTATTCTTGTGGTTACAAAGAACATTAATGATAGATCATCTGTGTTTGTGGCCGGATTGTGCATGATGGCGCCCTTTTGGTGACTAAAGATGACGACGCACCAAGACCGGTCTATCAGATAACAATTGTCTTAATTTTGTACCCGGGTTGGTTTCCTGTCCGCCAGTCAGCATAATCAGTGGGGGCCCGGAAATATTGGTTGCTTATCTTTGGACAAAGTGATTGTGCAGCGTTATGATTAGTCAAGTATGCACCTACGCAAGGATTCTTTCATGGACAACTCTCTCCGCAATCACTGTACACATGATTGTGATGCATGTGAAGATCAGTCATAAACATTGGCCCCATCACTGTGTCCCTCACATATCCTGGACTTGTCAACAGATTCTTCGTTGTTATGAATCAACGAGGAGTGACAATGCCTTTGTCAGTCTTTAGAAAGTAGGAAGCTTTCTATTTCTCATGAACGTTTCCATTACTTGGAATGCTGGGCATGATCTGCATTCGCTTCTCTTCTGTATATTTCCAGCTGGAAAGTGCAGGGAATAGCTTTGGGTGGGGGAAAGTGCAGATATGAGGCCAGTCACGTAAGTAGCAACACACCAGTGGCCAAACTGGACTAGGGCGCTAAATCTAATGAAACGCAAATATGCCACTCTAGTACGGTCCCTTAGAACCCCTGAGAAGTATGAAGACTCAATTCGGCCTCATCTTCGAGAACGGAGGCGGCAAAGTTGCGACATTTGGCACTGCCATCCCAGCTGCGGCACCTTTCGCACGCCACTAAAGGCTTCAAAATAAAGATTTTACGATGCGGTCTTTTTCATCATGCTAATCTTGAGGCGTTCATGCTATATCATTACTATGTTCAGATGATTTTCGGGCTTTTCATATTTTAAAAGCCAACCTTCACTTTTGCACTTCTTCTTGTAGGTGGAAACCGAGTCGTTTCCGCAGGATGTGAAAGAATCAGCCGAATGCAGTGCGATGAGAGGATTCGAACGATATGCAAACGAAAAATATACGTGAGGACATTTTTGAGAAAAGTCGATCTTTGTGAAATCAGCGAAGTCATTCAAAAAATTGCATCCAAAAGGTCGTTGGTTCAATTCCCGTCGATTTCAAACGTCTTTTGCACATTTTTTAGAAACATTCAGAAAAAGTGTTGCTAAGAAAAGATGCTTATCTCAACTGATTCTATCGATTTCCGTTGAGAAAACATGGTGTCATATGACATCACATTTTCTCGGAAATTTGGGTGGATTCCGGTGCTCGAATAGGTGAAAAAATGACGAAGTCCGAAAAATGTGAGGTCCGATGACACCACGTTTTCTCGACGGAAATCGATAGAATCAGTTGAGATAAGCATCTTTTCTTAGCAACACTTTTTCTGAATGTTCCTAAAAAATTGTGCAAAAGACGTTTGAAATCGGCGGGAATTGAACCGACGACCTTTTGGCTGCAATTTTTTGAATGACTTAGGTGATTTCACAAAGATCGACTTTTCTCAAAAATGTCCTTACGTATTTTTTCGTTTGGATATCGTTCGAATCCTCTCCTCGCACTGCACTCGGCTGATTCTTTCGCATCCTGCGCAAATGACTCTGTTTCCACCTACAAGAAGAACTGCGAAAAGCGAAGGTAGGCTTTTAAAATATGAAAAGCCCGAAAATCATCTGAACATAGCAATGATATAGAGTGAACGCCTCAAGATCAGCATGATGAAAAATACCGGAAATCTTTAATTTGAAGCCTTTAGTGACATGCGAAAGTTGCCGCAGCCGGAATGGCAGTGCCAAATGTCGCAACTTTGCCGCATCCGTTCTCGAAGATGAGGCCGAATTGAGTCTTCATACTTCTCAGGGGTTCTAAGTGACCCTACTAGAGTGACATATTTGCGTTTCAGCATATTTAGCGGTCTAGTCCAGTTTGGCCACTGGTGTGTTGCTACTTATGTTACTGGCCTGATATACATATAACTTTAAAATGATATAAGAGATGAATGAGCAGAGCGCATTGTCTACCGGTGCGTTCGCACGTGTAAACCATGTTTTCAGCTAATTACCACACATAAAGCTTAGATATTGTGCATTGCTTCGTTTCCGTTCATCAAAGAAGAAAAAGAAAGTGATCTTTGTATCATTTCTTCAGTCTTCAATATTCAACTTGCTACACAAGCTGCGCGGCCAATCACCTCCGCAACGCCGCGGCATTATCCGTAACCTATAAAACCCACAGGGAAGGACGGGAGGGGAAGAATGAAATGATCTGGCGGACCCCGCGGCGCACCCATCGGTAGAGGCCCGGGAAAAGGGTGAAATGAAGTGAGAGGCACCCTCAAAACGGTCCGGTCTTATAATCCTCATCTTATCTTTCAACGCCCTGTTGATTTTGATGATCATTGATCATTTAGATCATGGGTGGGAAGGTACGCGAGCGTGTGCATGTTTTGATTACATTCTCATCCCTCGTATATAAGCCGCTCCTTGGATTGTACGTGGTCAGTATGTTACTCTTTTTCTCTCTCAATACTGCTACTTATTAGCAAGCAGTGGTAGTTACCTAACTGTACCGAGTGAGGAACACAATAAATTCCATTAATGCCCTTTGAATACCGTATCTGCCTTCTCTATTCGTCTATCACATAAACTTCATTATTCTTCGACGGCTTCGCGCAGGTAAATAGAAAGTTGTTATAATTATACTTTACTTTTGTTTTTGAAGTTGTAAACATGCAACAGCATAATGAGTATTTGTCGGCAGTTGAGCAATGTAACTTCGGTAAGGCTTTCTCACTGACTGAACAGTTCTAAGAACATTAATGCTAATTACAGTGAGCGCCTTAACTTTCAACGCTCTGTTGATTTTCATGATCATTCGATTTACAAGAAAAGATGTGGGCACATACAAGTATTTGCTAATCACATTCGCTGTCAATGACAGTATATTCGCATGCGCCTATAAGTTGATTCATCCTGTAAGTTGGTTCAGAAACTCTCTGAATGGATTATTCGAAAAATACCAGAAAATAAGAACAGAAAAACCAGAAAAAAGAACAATTTTCCATCAGGTGCTTATCACTCATCAACGACTAATGGCCATGGGCTCGACTGTCTATAGAAGCAATGTAAGTCACCGTGTTTAATATCGAATTGCTATTCATTTAGTTTGTAATTGTGTTCTATTGTTCTTCACTTGCTGGAACTTTCGCTTTGATGGATTTTCATTTCCTCTACAGATATTGGGCATTGAAAAGGTTTTCGAGTGCACTAATTCGCATGATCATAATTAGCTACAGTCCTGATCGAATTCACTTGTTTACCAAGCCACTGTTCATTGCATTTCTCGCTTCCATTTACGCTGTTGTATTCATGACATGGTAAGCATTGAAGGACTGCGACCCGTTAAGTAGAGTACACTTACTATGTTTTAAGTGGTGGAGCCTGTTTTATCTTTAATAAGCCGACATACGATGGCATCACAGAAATTGTGGATATTGTTGATGAAAAGTACAACGTCGATGCCAGACAGATGGGATGGATTTTGGGCGATTTCTTTGTAAGTAGGGCAGAAAAGTGCAGCAGCAGTTTCGCCGTCCAAGTTAATTCGGATTAGTCGTCCCTCCATGTTAAATCGGAGTGCTTGTTACTCAACATCGAAGGGCCAATCATCCTAAAAAAATTGACAGCGAAAATGTTACCGCTTCCCTTCATTATTGGTTTGTTACGAGCCCGAAGTGTAGCAGCATTTTGTAGCGTTATGGAGTATTTAACTATGGCTCCCTTCTGGCAGTCTTACTCAACACAGTCGTTACGTCCCTATGCACATCAGTCATGCTTTACTGTGGGCTGGGCATTTTCCGTTATCTTCGAGAAACTAATAGTCAGGTTAGTCTGATGTTTGTGAGCAATTGTTCCATTATGAAGAAATGAAAACTTGCGTCGTAGACATTTTCCTGTGGAGGAGTGATCTCCATTAAGTTTCCATTTTAATAACCATGACACAAACATCTATGGCGCAATTGTCGTGTATGTTTTGTACAACTTACATTATTCAGAATCTATATCCGAAGACTCGATCTCTCCACACAAATCTCTTCCGTGCACTTTGCTTACAGACTGTAGCACCCATCACATAGATGTACATTCCATTCTTCGTTGTCCATGTTTTTCCAATGATCGGAGTGGACTTGGGTGTGCTTTGTGACCTGTGCTGCCCCATAATTTCCTTATTTCCTACGATAGATGCAATTATTCTCATTCTCTTCGTTACCGACTACAAAAAGGCCATCGAAAGAGTGTTTGGTCGTTTCAAACCCAAAACTCAAGTGCACCCGATAGATACGAGTAGTAGCTTAACGAGCCCCGCCCTTCTCCATGACCGTATGCCTATGCACTTAAATAATTTTTTTTTTCTTTCCGAGAAGATTTTAATATAACATTTTTTTATAATAAACGTATTCTGATCTATCAGGTAAACAAAAAATTTGTTTGAAGAATTGGTACTGATCGCCCGGCAAATGACCAGTATTGGGGCACGTTCATAATCTGGAATCAAAGTCGGATGATATCCATGACCGAGGTGAAACAAGGATGGGACAGAAGGTGTTCCGAGTCGATTTGCTTGCTCATCGTCCTTTCTAAAGTGACGATAAACCAATTCACCAGGAATAGCTAAGAATGTCCTTTGGGATGTTCTTATTAGGATTTATCTTCTCTTGTGAAGCGATTGATGTATTACGAATTACGAATAACCGAAGCGAACGATATTTTTAAGATCGTTGAAACATATCTACCGCAAATAATGTCCAGTGTGCATCGCTTGACCGACACAGGTAATTTCACTATACTAAGCTCATTTTGTAAAGCACTATTTCATATAGTGTACGCATAATGCCTATTAATCACATTCATATAGCTGTCGAGCATGCCGAAGTGTAAGGCGGGATACAGAGCACGTCGATGGTGACGCAATTTATTAAAGCTATTATATTTTGTCAGGCATTTCAATCATTGGAAAAAGTGCTGCTTCGCTAGCCACACACCAATAGTGTATGATATTCAGCAACTGCTGCACAAGTTATGGTGCAATGCTTTCTCAACCTTGATAACGTTAAGCAATCAAATTTTCCCCATCTTTGGCCTAATTAGCAGTGACGAAATTAGGTATTAATTTCGATTTTAAGAAGCTCGTGCTACCTCATCTACATCTCATCTTTCATTCTCAAGGGACCATTTAAAAATGTCCGAAACCTACTTCCAATGTGAATACGTGTGCCACCGCCACTTGCAGCTTCATCCACTGTTCAAAGCAACTGAACACTTTGAAATGGCCTAGACGGGTACAAGTTTGAACCATGAAATATTGTTAGTCCACGATGACTCTTCTGTCATAGTCTGTTGGTTACAACCGCGCCCTTCCGCCCACACCGAAGTACACACCCTTTCTAAGTTGACAAATATCATCACAGTGATAAGCGCTGTGTCGTATAAATGCACTCAGGACGTACTTTCGTCCTTCCCATGTCATTTCGAAGAGATTTTCATTCTCAGCCTTATGTAAGGCTTCTTAGCGTTACAATCTCAAAGCATTTTTTCAGCATAACTTCAGGGCAAGGCAAGGATGAGATTACTGTTGACTCTCACCGTTTTTGTATCTGCTGTCAACACTGTGGATGGATTCGACCTTGACGATTATTGCCTCAATGGTGGCGAAGTATATCATGGACAATGTGGTTGGTTCAAAGTTGATTTATTTCTTCCCGCTCCAAGCGAATGAAAGTGTCCAGTAGTCGTATGAAGAACATGTCTCCCACGCAAAATATTTTGATCGGAAGGGTCAAAAGCAAAAATTCTAGGAAACGTACCCTAATAACAACGCGATCAATAAAAAAGCCCGGCGTAGTAGATAGCTCCACGAACGGTTTCAGGCTGCCCTTCCTACTTCAACGGCACCAAGTGTGAATGGCCGGTGTGCACTAACAACGGAACACTGAATGCCGATGGGAAGGCATGTACGTGCCCTCAGGGCTACACTGGAGCAGCATGCCAATTTCGTGAGTTTCGTACATCGATATCTTGGCATACGAAGCTACAATATACGCTGATATACACGACACATAGTACACAGTCTGCGTGCCATTTTCGTAAGCAAGCACCACCATAGTGACGAAATGGTGGAGAATTTATACTGGTAGTAGTGAGCCGTGATCAGATCAGTGTATTGCAAATAACTTTTGTCATGATGAATGCTTGAAACATTAATTGTGCCGTGAATGACAAACAATGGATTACGGTAGAGCTGCACGTGTCCGCAGGGTTCACCATTATGAAATTTAAAGAATCAAGTAAAACCATTTTCAGCCTCCTGCAAAGAGAATTCAAACGCCACCGTCCTCAACGACTACAAGCCGTTCTTTCTGATGGTCGAAGTCAGCGCTGCGACCAAGGATGCACTGAACTCGGTAAGAGTTACCTTCACTTTTACTTACTTCGGTAAGACTTTTATAAAAGTCATTGAACCGAAAAATCATCATGCAATTAGCCGATTACTGTCTACTGTAGACCGTCAGTGTTTACATGTATCATCTATCAGGAACAACTGCTTATGTAATATATAGGGACAGCTATTGTTCACTGAACTTGAACTGAAAAATTAGTGTTCAGTTGGCCGACAACATCGAAAAGATCTTCACCAACGCGGGCGCTACGCACAAGGACTGGCTGGGCTCCATTATCGTCTATGCCATGAAAGGTCTGAGAAAATGCCTTATCTTGCATGGTAAATGACCGAAAAACAAAACCCCTTTGTTTCGTAACCACAACATCTTCATTTATCTCGGCCGTTTTTTCCTAATAGACGACGAATATTTTTCCAGTCGACGGTACGATTCGCACGCAACAGTTCTCACTGTCAACACAGGCCGCCACGTACCTGAAGGCCCTCGCGAATGAGGCAACGGAAGCGGGACAATGTACAATGCCGATATGGGAGTGAGTCCAGTTACTAGGGTTTCGAAAACAGTATTTTTCTGCATTTCTCATTCGCTCAATTTCAATCGCCGTGAGTTCAGGGCTGGATTCCATAATTCGACTTTTTAAAATATGATTTATTTTTCACGAATCCAATATTGCAGATCCCTGAACGATCTTTTCGTCACCTATTCCTACACCGACCGGTCTCAACTTGTTCTGATCACAGCGGCCATTCCGCAAGTGAACGGAACTGACTTCGCTTACGGCATGAACCATTTTACGACGGAAGCACCGACGGTGAGCAAGGATGAAAAACAACTGCGCCATTTATTATTGCGCGATAATGGTGAACTGGACAAGTATGACACCAATGCGGTGCTCGAGTCTCTGATTCATCATTACGGCGCGAATGTCCATGGCGATGTTGTCTTTCGTTCGTTATTCCTGTTGTCTATAAGTTCCTTCGTCCCGTTTCCACCCCTGCAACATTTGACTGTAAGAGTAATCCTTTTCGATTAATATCCCATATTTTCACTATACATTAAATACTGCCCACTGCTTTATTCACAAATTTAGTGTGACATCTCATTCATTGTGATGAACAACTGATGGTAGACATCGAGTTTTAGAACGTCTAACTGAGTCGATTTTTCCAGTTCGACTTCATTCATGTCGAAAGTGACGCGTGCCCCATGATGCGATTCAAGCAGAACTACACGGAGTTCGTCAACTTTGTCGTGTCATTCAATGGAATCTTCTTGAGATCGGCGCAAGCTGATGTGGGGAAGGTACGGTCTTGAAACCTTGGACGACCTTCGAAACTGGAGGGATATAAGCATCCTTCAATAGGCTTCCTAGGCACCTGTTTCTATTTTTTTGGCTAGCAGTATTAAAATGCAGGTGTTTTGTTGCGGTTTTGCATGGAGAGGTTCTTGTAAGGAGGACGATTTTGAATAGTGACGCTGTAACATAGTGATTACACTCATAATCAGTTCCTCCTTTGAGTGATTCTACCTTGAGACAGGCCATAAGGGCGTTTCCAAGGAATTTCGGTGTAAAAGCGCTGATAAGGGAGATGCATCACAGAGTAAACTCACAAAATTGCGCCTCCCACAGGGCATTTAAACCTCCCAAAACTCAAGCGAATGATAGTCTCTCAACACGAGAAAAAGAAAAATTGGCGGTCAGAATGCAAATATGGCGCAATCTGCCATAAAGCCCGCCTCGTGGTCCGAAGTCCATTGTGAGCAAAACCAGATCATTCCTTCTTTCAACATCGTCATTTCTAATGTGGCAAAGAAGGGTCGAGCTAAAAAAATATGCATTGTCAGGATTTCATATCATGTAGCCAGTTCAAAAGGAAGGTCATTTGTGCTTACTAGCAAATCATCGCAATGCAAAATTGGCGTCATTGTAATACATAATGAATGGGCTTATTTAGACTGGAAATTTTAGAAGTCAAGATAGCGACGATTTTTTGCAGACCCTGCAAACTCTTCTGCCCACTCGCTATGTCGCTCAGCGGATTTCTATTGAGCCACACCTTCCAGATATCAACTGCACGTCGGATTCGATTTCAGTTTTGGTTAGATTACGCGTCCTAAAACTACGTACTTCACCAAAACAATATAATAACGTTAGCCAAAAGTAAACCATGATAACTGATACACACAGGAAAAAAAACTGTCTGCCCAGCCACAGGTTCTATTACCCCCAAAACTGTGAATCGAAGTCACAGTTTAAAATGTGACAGTTTTTTCCTGTGTGTAGCACATCACACATACGTAGGTGTTGAAAGATGATCCATATTCTCAGGTGGACAGCCAAACGACCCACGTTTACATCACGGTAGCTGGCAATGGAGCCACAGCAGTAGTTAGAGACGCCAGTAACAGTACGTTCCATCGGATTGAACAATTTCGCTAGCTGATTCTTGCGCACGAGGGTATTTGACCTAATCGAGGCTTATTGTTACTATGTTCATAAAACCCTTGTGCGCTATTCTCCGCATCCATTCAAGCGGCCATTCTGACTGAAATGATGTCTTTCGTTATATCAGTTGTAGCACTCGATACGCAACGAATACTGCAAACCGATGAGCAAAAGACCGAATACCTAGGTTGATGAAAATCACTAGAAAAATTAATTGATTTCCTGCTCGCATATTTTATTAGTGACTAAACCCATGGAATAGATTATGGGACAATGCAATTTGTTGCATTTTCAGATGTCGTCGCAACCTCAGAAGCAGTGAAGAGTGCAGTGCAGATGGTGTGGCACTTCACGCCGGCAGCACCCGGAAACTACAAAGTCACAGTGAGTTAGATGTTTCACAATATATTATCTCTAAAGATAGTAATGTTTGGTGTGCTCTTGTTTTGACATCCAAACACCTAAAAGCCAAACAAGAGATCGTCGAGAACGATTATCTAATAGAGTAGGGAAGGCAAGCAGAAGTGTGTTTTTCTGTCTTCTAATTCCCTCGGAATCGTTGCCCATCACATGAGAAAGGCAACCGCTTTGATGGAATATGATGACAGAAAAAGGCACTTCTGCTTGCTTTCCCTGCCCTATTAGCGACTATTCATGAAGAAGCAATTCTGAATTAACGTAGTTGACAAACTTCGTTGAGACTACCGCTAGGAATAAAGTTAAACGGGTAGAAATGAACGGCTGTCAATAGCATCCCATTAGCGACACGACAACAATAAAGTAATTCATGTACAGATTTCCTCCAAGGACGACCTCTGCTTCCCCGTCGTGTACTCTGATGGAATACAAGTGAGCGACTACATTACATGCAAGAACATATCATGCATCCTATCCGAACTTATATTCCTAGTTTAGCGTATATTAGTATATTTTCTAGCATGATGGCCATTTTTATAGCAACTAAATCTTACTTTCAGGTTGTCCTTGCATTCTCCGAGTACTCTAACACTGACAGCGTACTCTCCTATCCACTTCCAGTCGGTCAGTATTACATAGTGGTGTAGTTGTTATCTTTGTAAGCGAAAAATCTACCTTATAGTACTAAACCGTAATGTTTGTTTTCAACTCAGTGCATCCGTCTGTCCCGATAAATGGAAGCTCAACAACTATGATCTAGTCGTGCTAGCTTACCGTATCCTATTTAATTCGTTGCCGTTTGTACATTAGCGTTGGCAGTTTGTGTGCGTAATCGGTTATGCTTCACCTGAGCCTATATCTGCGAGGATATTGTATTCGTGAAACTTATCTAACTGCCAACCCTAGAATGTACCGGCTTAATGATAAAACCGGCAAGAAGATTCAATTTAAAAGTTATATCGTACAATTTCAGTCCGCAACTTCCCAGTCGTTCAACAGTATGGACGTGGAGACGTCTTGAGCACTCTGGACTACATCTACAGCAGGAGATATCCCATTGACCCGCCGGTAGGGGGATGTCTCATAATTTCCACGAATCACGGGATTATCAGTTGTTTGCTAATTCGGTTTGATTTTCCATTCCACTTTTTTCACACGGGAAACCGCCGAGGTGTCTCCAATTTTTTAAGAGGACGAGACACAGAGTTTGCCGGTATGATGCTAAATTGGCAGAGGGATCTACTAAAAAGCGGCCCCGGCCCACCTACTAAAAAGCGGCCCGGCCGTTCCGACGGCCCTCTTTTAGAAAGTTGTTTCCGCTTCCTCTGAATTGTATTTCCAGATATGCGTGATGATGTGGATGCTAAATTTAACATAATGATGGCATGGAGAATAGCGCCATAATAGTGTAATTCCATTTACACGGTTCTGCATGGGCCAAAACTCTTAGCGCATATATCATTCGACTCCACTCGACGAGCTGGGAATTTTTCGCCATAATGGTGGCGTGACTTTAGTGCCATAATGGTGTTATGCCTTGGTGACTTTAGTGCCATAATGGTCATTTTGGGTCCCCAACGTAGTGGCGAGCGGTTGCTCCGATTCCACTCGCCCAGATTCCGTCTGTTCGAAGCGGTGGTTCGCCTGCGGACGTATCAACCACAAGGATGGCTGCCTTCCTCATCACTCTGGCTACCATCAACGTCCGCAGCCTCTCAACATCCGCCCGCCTACTGGAGCTCGATATGGCACTGGCCAAGCTTCGATGGGACGT
>JACMIF010000519.1:14817-36521 GCA_014805445.1 Diplogasteroides magnus | reverse complement strand
CTCATCAAAAAAAATTTCGCACCATGATACCCCGGTCATGATGATTTGGACCATGACTCGGGTATCATTGTACAATTTTTTTAAATTTAATTATGGGGAAGCGGCCACTAGAGGTACAGAGTCGTCCTTTTCAGCAAAAACGTGCCCTGCGATCAGGTATTATCAAAAAAATTTCACCGATATTCGATAACTTTGAGCAAAGTTATGACGAGAACAAGAAGTGAGCGGATACTTAATCACAGTAGTGTACCCTCTGTGAAACACAACCATAATGTAGTCAAATTGTCAACAATATTGTGTATGGTGCAGCAGGGAGTGTCTTCAATTATAACATGCATGTAGACATAGAGATTAGTAGGAGAAGAAAGGAATGAGTGCAAGATCTAATGAGACCCAAGGCTGCACTGGAAAAGGCAAATGGCAGGGAAACTTCAAACATAGAAATTAAAGCAATTGTGCCAATGAATCGGACGTCTGGCTCCTTTGTTTTGCGATGGCGGAGATGTTTCGACAATAGGAAAAGTGATTCATATAGGAATCATCATGGAGCTGTACATGATGCCACTTTGTTCTGGCAATCAAACAACTTTGGTGCCCTCTTCTCTTGTAGACCATTGTCTCTTATAACTTTCACAGAAATAAACATTTGAGAAAATGGTGAAGACGAGTTTTCGACTTCACGAGTCGTTATTTGAGAAGAAGGATGGTATAAATACAAGTGCTTTTGAACGTTGGTCGTCATCGTCAACAATGACAATTTGTTCTGCTGTCGGTATTATCCTGGTCATATTCATTGCCGCGGAGGTTAGTTACAATCGAATATATTCAACTATGTTGATTCTTTTCATTTACAGGCCAATTCAGAACCAGGATTTGTTGTTCCATCAGATAACAGCATGCAACAACCTAGTCAGCTTCCATTCCAGCCCCCAACCTACCATCTATATATGGTTGGATTGGAGGCTGGTTCGGGTTCGGAAGCACTCCAAACTGCTGTCCTGCTTGTCAAAATGCGACTATCCCTCCATCGCCTAAATCTTGTCCTAAAGAAGTTCCCGATGTTGTTAACATTTATTTGTGCACAGGGAGTTATGGCTTCGAGCCGCAGCTGGTTCATCAAAAGCCAACCACATTCACATGCAGGTATGAAATATGTAGTTCCAAAAGATCTCTACAACAGATTGGCAAAATGCCAATTAAACAGGAAATCTCCGTTTGCAAAAACTAACAGCGTTTTCAGTGTGTTTCGCTCCGGACTCTCTCATCCAAATAGAGTTATCGCTAATGGAGTCAAAATTGGGGAATCACCAATTGGCCTGAATACAAACATCTCACTAACCTGCAAGTTAGATGTCTTTATTTTCCGGCATTATAATAATCATTCGCATTTTCTCTAGCGAATAAGACAAATTATTGCAACTTTATATTCACTTTCAGCTATGCGAACGATAGTAATGAGTGTAGTGATGAAAATACACATGTCATGATTCCAGCGAGACCACTGGAACATGGCAGACGGCCGACAAGAGAGACTTCAAGAACGTGTTATGTCTCAGCCCCTAATTAAACTTTTCCACCAATAAAGAATCAATATGCATTGATTGTCGTGCGACAACTTGTGCCAACAACAAAGAATACAAAATAACCAACAGCGTCCAACTCGTTCGTTTACAATTTGACAAGCTCTAGAAGAGACAGTGATTAAGATAGACTTATTGAGAAATTTGAGCACTTCTCAAAGCGGGCGAAAAATAACCCTCAATAGGTTCACTGCTGTTGCACCGTCTTCAAAAAAGGTCAAGGTTGGATTTTCTAGCCTGGAGTCGATAAGGTGTTATTTACAGTTTCATACGGATAACAGCTTCGCGTAGATTCGACACATGAGAAACACACTTCTTTTCGATTTAGAGATCCTTGTGTTAATTATAACAAAAGCATAATTTATAGGTACGAAATCGCGTTGGTTGAGATGGATAACTATAATAGATACAGTTTTAGGGAATTAGGTGTCAATCTTAGTGTATGCTCGAGATGTCTTGGTGATCTGAAGTCGATTCTGACTGGGAATGTCGTAGGTTGTTTTCAATTCTAAAAGTTTTTATTATTGAAACTGTGATAAAGAGGACCGTGTTCTGTTCAGCTATGATACAAGTGTTTCCTATCTGGGGAACTGATGTGAATATGACATTCGCCAGACTATATAAACAATGTGGCAGATCCTGCAAAGTTTGGTGACGCCCTTTACCTGTCAAATATGCTTAGTTTATGGAAATGCAAGTTTTTATTGGTGATTACGCGGTGGAAATTGGTATCTTTACTCTACAGGACTAGTGGAATAGAGGCTAAAAGTGGAATGTAAGTTACCTAGAGTTTGCTGCTCATTATGTTTCACTTGCAGAAAGTTGTGAGGCCGACGACTACAAGGTACTTGATGGATGAACTGACGGGGGCATGACGACTGCACAACTACATTTGCACAACGGGCCATAGCTCAGCCCAAAATGGTGCTAGACACTATTTCTTGGAATCAATGGCATCGCCTCGGTGCTTCCAACATCTTTTCGCCTTTACACTCATCTCACAATGATGGTGAATGGGTGATAAAACTTTCTATACATTTGTTTGCTAACATTGACAATGCTTTTCTGCCTTTGAGTATCAGTGTCGTTACATGTAATCCATTTTGGCTATAAAAGACAGTATATGGGACTCTAACATCCACTATCATCAAGATCGTATGGCGGGTTCACCACGCGTAATCGTGTTTCTTCTCACGGTGGCTCTTACTGAAGGTGAGGGATGAGTGTCATAATGGTCCGCAGTGGTCTAGGGCGCCACACATCATACTAATATCCCGGGTTCGAATCCCGCCACTGCCCAACCAAGGCGCCATCCTTTCGTGGGTCGGTAATTTGTAGCTGTGCCCACAAAACAAAGATCCCCTGGAGAAAGCACTTGGAGCGCCAGGTTGTAACTCCTACTCGACTGGCCTAGCAGTGTACCGGTAGGACCACATCCCCTGACCTCGGAATAAAGACTTTTTAAATCCCCTTACATAACGTCTCTGCCAAATTATATATGCTTTAATTGCGTAACTCAAATTTATTGTGAATATGACAAATTTCAGCGCTCTACTGTCCTAACACAATTCAATATACCGATGGAAGCACCGGAAAAGCCTTCTTCAATCCACAACTGGCATCATTTCCTGGCCAAACGGTTTTCATCTGCGGGTAAGTTGAGGAAATATTTTTGATCAGTGAACAAGACACAAATATGGACTTTATTGTCTTTTGGATTCAAATAGCAGTGAAAGGATAGAAATTCAAAAGTTTGATTTGACGTTTGATATTCTTTTGTGACAAACAATCGCAAAATATCGCTTCATGAGTTGCAGCTTGCATATTTGGTACAAATTCATTCATCCAAAAGGCACTCAGGGTTGTGCAAAGGTAAACACGAGTGAGTTGTTTCAAGAGAGTATCAAAAGCCAAATCAAACATTTGAAACTACTCTCATTTCTCTTCTTTTCTCCACGAAATTACCCTCTTTTCCGCAACAACTCCAAGTTTTAGGCATCATTATTTGGGAATTGCCTATATTTCAGTTTCTCAAGGGCAGGAAAGATTGGAACTCAAGCAATCGTCGTCAATGAAGGAGACGTCCTTGTTTTTACTAACGGAAACGCAGAACTACGACTGCTGTGCAAGTAAGGAGAAAAAGATTTAACTATATATTTTTCTCGTTCCAAATATGCAACATTACGGTTATCAATGCTATAATGTAGGTCATATTTCATTCGTCTAATCTCTGCGGAACTGTTTTCACCGCATTTGAACAACCGCTCCACAGAGATTAAATAAGCGCGTGACAAATGCACAAAAAACACTCATAATGGAATATAACATCTTTGAAAGCCCCAAGAACACTGTTGTGAGGTAATGCAAAAGTTTTTTTATTTAAAAAGACGAAGTCGATTGACAAGAAGATTTTACGAATAGACAAAGCCATAAAAGATACTTATGAAATGATGACATTGCAGTCAAAGTACTGGAATATGGCAGACAGAAGGCAAAAAAGACGTCCACAAGATCAAGTGTCTCTCTTCGTAGGGCGATCAATGGCAAAAATAGTGAAGGACACGAACGCCAAGGATATTTGTGAAATAATGATCCATATGTGACCTCTTAATCAACTTTGAATACAGCACCAGTGTCAGCTCTCGTGTTTAAAACATCGTGTCCAATAAAGCAGCCAATAAAACGCGAATTCTTACTCTCAGGCATATTGTTTGAAAACTATAAATGTTTTTGCACTGAGCATCCAAACTTAAACTCGGTTCTTTGTGACAGCAGAGGAAGGATCAACAGAGGATGGAACATGTTTTCAAAACCGTTTTCTCATCAAAAAAAATTTCGCACCATGATACCCCGGTCATGATGATTTGGACCATGACTCGGGTATCATTGTACAATTTTTTTAAATTTAATTATGGGGAAGCGGCCACTAGAGGTACAGAGTCGTCCTTTTCAGCAAAAACGTGCCCTGCGATCAGGTATTATCAAAAAAATTTCACCGATATTCGATAACTTTGAGCAAAGTTATGACGAAAACAAGAAGCGAGCGGATACTTAATCACAGTAGTGTACCCTCTGTGAAACACAACCATAATGCAGTCAAATTGTCAACAATATTGTGTATGGTGCAGCAGGGAATGTCTTCAATTATAACATAGAGATTATTAGGAGAAGAAAGGAATGAGTGCAAGATCTAATGATACACTCGAGGACGATTTCCGGGGGCATGTCCATCAATGAGAGCTTGTCGGCCATACCGTTTCTTTAAAGTTTGCAAAGGGCACTGGACAGATAAAAATATACGAAGAAAGATGCGAATGAATTCTAACGAGTGTATATTATAAACAAAATGAATGGACTGCAAATGCCATTACTCTGGAAGGCACATGAATCGACGCGTGCGGAGGCACTTTGTCTTTGAAGACATTAACTCTTTGAAGACATGGAAGGGGCATGTTTGGTCACTTCCAAAAGTCAATTGTCTCTAACGGCGAGGAAGGGAAGTGACTGAAGAGAATGGCCGGGAAAAGGAGACAGGAGTGAATCAGAGAACGATTAATGAGAGGATGAAGGTTATGGAAAATAATTATCGAGTGAATGGATCAGTTTCCAGGTCATAATCTTTCCATTTGCCTTTTTATCCATTTAGCGTATCAGGCTTTACAATCCTGATCGAGTACCTAGTATCACCACAGGGGAATCCGTATTCTGACATGAGAATGACCAGACAAAGTAACGAAATTTGTTTATTCGAATAGATGCTTTGAAAACCCGTGGGTGGTGGTTTTGTTTCCGTTAGCGATGAAAGTATCACGGCATACTCAGAATACATACAACGTATATAGATTAGCAAGCACTTCGGAATAATGCAAATGCTAAACGTAATTCAATAAAATGTGTAAGGCAAATAATATTCAAAATCTTCCAATTCTCTTTCGTAAAAATAATAATGGAAACGCAAATGGGAAATGAGATGAATTTCTGGGATGGAATGGAGTAATTTCTGTGCAATTTTAAATTGGGGTGTCGCTGATGGTACCTATATTGACAGCTGCCATTTCGAACAGTCTTATTCCACTCCTAGAGGTTGTCGTGTGAGTGACGACCGCTAGGAGTGGAATTAGACGACTCGAAGTGGCGGCTGTCAATATAGTCACCATCAGCGACACCATATTTGGAATACATTTCAATATCAACAATCCGTTAGCACAGCCCTGAAGAGAGGGCTGGTTCCATTTATGGGCGGAAGGTCGAAGTGTCTCTTTAGTAGTGAGAGGAGACTCTCGGCATCGGAAGACAGATCACATGCAAGACGGACGATTTCACGACGATGCGACTCGAAGGCCTGAAATAAAATATGAACGTTAAGACTAGTGAACGTATTATGGAACCTCTTTCTCGTCGGAGCGGTCGTCTCTCATTTCGATAAAAACAGATCGGAAGAGATCGGGGAGAATATAAATAGCACCATGTATTTCCTAGTTGAGAGCGGTCGCGCTTATATGCGACATTCATTGACTATTTTTACGAGTTTTGGGTAATATTATATTTAATCTCCTAAATTCTCGAATGGAATTGCTTTCTGAGATTGTGCCAACTATTAGAGAATATGTGAAGCACACTTTTTTCGTTGCGACAAAAAATAGCTGCGTATTCGAAAAGTGAAAGATATTACTATTCAGCCAAACCAAACCCTCACCGCTTTTGAAACATCCTCTTTGACCAACTGTTCCGTAGCCTTTCCCATTTGTTCAACATCATTGGAAATGAGTAGGCGTGCCTTGGCGACCTGAATACGGTAATCATTTTCCGTCGTTCTCTTACCATTTTCTGTCTTTTCTCAAAGCACACCACCAGAGAATAAACCGCTCTGCCTTTTCCCAAATCACACCACTCACATGTCCGTACAGCTTGCCAGATACTGTAGAGAGGAACTCATTCGTACACAGCTCATTCATTCGCACGATGGCGTTGCGGATTTCCTAAATGCCAGGAATCGTTTCTTCAAAATTTAATCCTCGGATAAAATTAAATATCATCCTTTTGATAAATACTCGGCGGATGAGACAGACGTCAGTCTGAATACAACATCTGGTTCAGATACAAAATAAATGAAATATTACAAGGCCATTCATGATGATATAGGCGAATGTCCCCCCACAATAATTGAGAGGCAGCTCACCGATACAAGATTGACGAATGTGCTCTGTTTGAGTGATTGGTTGTACACTGCCTTCAGTTGAGTGCACGCCTCCATCAATCCCTCCAGTGAGTCCATGGCAGAAGAGGGAGACGAACGGTTGATCAGGGGACCCTGAAGCAAATTATTTGCAATTCCTAGTGTGGGAGTACGTTATTGACAGCCGTTCATGTATGAGTGAACTTTGGCGACTACAACTGAACGGCTGTCAATAACGTACTCCCTACTACCATGTTCGTAATTCGTTCCGTATTCCAAAAAATTTCCATATGTGTTGAGTCTATATTGCATCCATTGTGAATTCGTTGAGGTCGATCTCTCATTACATTTATCCAATCGCAGGACAATGCGTTTAAAATTTAGACGAACAACAACATCATGCCGATCTTATTTTGTAAAAGGAATATGAGAATGTCATCTTACCCCATTCTGTATCCTCCTCTCCAGTGAGTTGTTATTGCTAGTGGACTCGGGCCATCTTCTATGGCCGTTGGAATACCCATTTGAGTGTCGATCGTCTGAAAAACTTATTTTGATTTCTGATATTCAGACTCGAAATCTTCGCGATTCATTTCCATCAATACCGAGTGCATATTGTTTTCAAGAGTTTTTATTGGCGTTATAAGTGTAGATTATTGTTGCCAGAATATTAACACTATGAAATCTTTTCTCCACAGAATGCATATCTCCAAATATAAATACTAGTAGTGAAACACATTCCAAATAGAAAAAAAATTGCCGACCAAGGGCTTACCAGCCACTCTATCCGTTGATCCCGCTCTTGAAGAGCTTCCTGTGGAGCTTTCGTCCAGTGAAGAAGCACCAGAGAAACGAATCTCCGGGACCGGCTGAAATTTTTCTGATCATTTTGTTCCATGTTAAGTTTTCGAACATTTTTATGTCGTCATTAAAGTTGCCCTATAAGATGTTTTGTGACAAACGTTAACTTCATGCAGAAAAAATGAAGTTTCCTAGCATTACTTTTGTCGTTATCATGAAACTTACTCTGATTCTTCCATTCATAAGCAATTAGCTCACTTTTCGCAATGTGCTTCCCTTTCCATTCTCGGTGGCCAGACTCATTCTTCTCTCGAATGCCTTGTCCAGAAACTCCTCATCCTCGTCCAGCGTCGTCTTCAAATTTGAATTTAGGTGGGAAACTTTAATTTTGAATTTTGGCGGGAGATCCTGAATTTGAAATCATACCATCTTCTGTTCCTCCTCCTCCAGCCATCGATCGTCTTCCTCTGCCTGTCTTCTCTGTTCCTCCATCGTTCGCCACAGTGTGAGGTTCGGCAGAGCGTCGATGTTCGTTCGAATGACTGGGATCGCCTGAAACGAAAGTCCCTGATTGTCAGTGCGGGAATTCAAATCGTAGGAGGATACTGTAGGCGGGATTTCAAATCCCAAATGATACGGTTGATTCAAATACCTGTGCTTTCCTGGATATCCTAATGTGCTCCGGTCGAACCCATCGCTTCAGTTGATCGAACATTTCTTGTAGAACTCGGACGATCTAAAAATATATAAATATTTTCAAATTCTATTTCGCCGAATGTGTTTCAGCTCAGGATTAGAACGTTCTTATACTCATTGATTCACGAAGTTCCGAGATTCATGATAATACACTAAATAAAACTACCGTACCTCTCCCATCACGGGCCTCTTATGCGCCTCAAATGACCATGTATGATGAAAGAGAAAGTCATGCAGGGCTTCTGGGCAGTCCGAGGATTTCTGAATGGTGGAATTAAACAAATGTTTGTCCCAATTGAACAACGTCTGACCCAGTGAACCACATCTGACCAGTTTGAATTACAGTATACCTTTGGCCGTTCCCCCGCCTCTATCCTTCCTATCACTTCCTGATTAGGCACTCCCGTCCACGGCTTCACGCCCCAAGCGAACACCTCCCAGATGAGGACTCCTTTAAAAGGGAAAACTTGAATTGTTTTCGTGAATTTAGGCGCGAAATTTGAAATATGATTACCGAACATCCATACGTCTGAAGCCATACTGAATGCGCGGTAGAGAATGGATTCTGGTGCGAGCCATTTGATGGGAAGCTTGCCGCGAGAGGCTGAAATAGAACGGTGTCGCCTGCGAGTCTTTTAGTGCATTCGTCATGTCTCTACTCTCTGAGGTGCGATTGTCTCTGCATTTTTGAGGAAACCGGTCCTCGGAGAGTAGAGACATGACAAATTCACTAAAAGACTCTCATACGACACCCTATGAAATAGTGAATCAAACAGTTTACCCGATATGTTTCAATCACGACTTTTGTACTTCACTTGATTTTAAGGCTCAGTAAATTTGATAGCCGTGATGGTTTCATTGGAACAAATATATGAAATAAATGAATCTACATGGGTACTTCGCACACCCCTCCAGACTAGCAAAAGCAGATATCTTACAACCACACTCTCACTGACCTGTGTACACAGCATCATAATCCAATGCCCTGCTCAATCCGAAATCGCTCAGTTTAACGCACTGCGGAGAGGATACGAGGGCGTTTCTCGCAGCGATGTCCCTAAAGATCAAATTGGTTACTGTAGACAGCAAAGGCAACGGTGAAGTGCATCATTACTCACACATATCGTCTTTCTTTACTCATTTTATGCAATTGGTTGTGACCTGCGAGAAATCAAGAATGGCAACTGAATAACTCACATGATCAAACCGCAAAAATTTATGTTTTGATAGTTGCATAACTTTTGTCGCGTGTCGTTGTGAGTGAATTTCAGTGATCATAAAAATTCCTTACCTGTGCACGTAGCTTTTCGAGTGCAAGTATTCTACGGCAGAGGCGAGTTGCCAACAGAATAGGACCTATAATGCGTTATTATATATCATTGTATATCATTTTTTAGAAAAAATAATAGTTATGTTTGAAATAAATAAAACCTGTACGGTAGGCGACAACACTCCCTTGTTGGCCGACAGGTACTGCCGGAGCTGAAAATGAAAGAATTATGATTTTCAATTACGAAGTTCTCAATCAACTATTTGTTATGTGATTCAATAGCTATAATGGGATGTGATTTCTGGTAAATGATCACAACAACGTTACGGCGATGGAATGGAAAAAGAACATATAAATGATATTGATAATCATACTACTACCTCATTACCCGTTGAGCAGTTCTCTTTGGTTGCTCAATAAAGCATGTCTAACCAAGCAAGTAGCCCGATATGCAAAATCAATGTCGAACAATGCAAAACGCCTACCTCTCCCAACGGCGCCAACTCCAACACCAACCACATCGGGGCATCCACGCACACTCCGATCATGGCGACGATGTGCTCGTGTGTGAAGTTCTTCATGAGATCTGAAAGGAAGAGGATTACGGTGTTATGATATTTTTGGAGCCCGAGTTTGGGAGATAGGTAACATCTTCGGAAGAAATCAGCAATCAGATACATTGCTGGTGAAACACAGCTCTAGACGACCGAAAGCGAATGTCACGATCAATTGTTCGATTAGGTATCGTTATTACGGCTCAAATGTCCACTACTTCTTCATCATTTTGGCAAAAAATCACAAGTGCTTCCTATAGATGGTTTATCTATCCATTTCAGTATTGTTGCGGCGTAAATATCCACTACTCACGTGCTTCCTGCAGTATCAACTGTGTGTCCTGTGGTTCGTTCTCCGCCTTGCAAACCTTGACTGCAACGGCGAGGAGAGGACCCTCTTCCTATAAAAAATATTTGCAGATTTCTAAATCCGCGTCCCTGCAGAGACCACGGTTTCTACAATGGTGGTGAATTATGAGAATTCTTTTCGAAGTCATCAGCTCGGTAGTACTACAAAAATCTCATCTGCTCCGTCAAGAACTTGACATGAAACATTTCGGAAAGAGAGGGAAAGCTACTAGCCGGAACAACAATATTTATTTATGAGCTTCATAGAATATGTAAGAATAGAAAGAACGGAGTCGTTCGATGATCTGCATGTTCGGTGAAATAAATACACAAAGTAAATAAAAAAAATCTTTCTTGAACTTTCTTACCTGATACATCACTCCCTTGTACACATTTCCAAACTGCCCTCCTCCTATCAATTCCTTCAGTGTGACAGTCTCGCGACGAATTCGGATGTCTTCCTCTCCTGGAACGAATGTTGGAACACGGTAATTGGGATCTCCGCCCCGTTTGGTTACATCTTTCATTCTTTATCTTTATTCGAAGCCGAAAATTTACTCTATGTTCTCTACCTACTATTACTATGGTACAGAACCTAGAGTTAACTACTATCCATGGATCAGTTTACTTCCCCTCCTGCTCACCATTAAGAACCGACAGTGGAGATATGGGAGGCGGTCGAGTTCCGCACGCACGCATGTCAACGCTTTCACAGTGTTCGAGCCCTGCAATATTCAATTTTCATCCTTAATTCATGGGTATTTGTCTGTTGAATAAAAAAAACAAGTGTGGAAATATAACAAAAACAAGTGTAAATCAACAACCAACTATGAAAAGCTCCCCCTACTACTGTTGAACCGTTATGTTTCACTTACATTCAATAATGAGGAATATTTTCAAAAGACAGTGATGGCGAGTTTTTTGTCAAATAATATTAACAAATACCTTTCAACTTGAAGACAGAGTCCGCTTGGTTGAACATCCTCTGATATCCATCCAAAAGATGAGCGAGACACTCGGCTATTTGACGGGTCGCCACAGTTATCAACTGAAATATTCATTTCCTCAGTCCGTTCATTTCCGAATTCCGCGTTCATTATTATTTTCTAATGCGAGTAACAAAAATATATAATTTTATGTACTGGCGCGGATATTGGTGGTAGCCGACGTTTGCCGATCCTCACCAATGGTTGTGCACTCCCACTCAGTTTGATCTGCACCACACTCTTCTCGGTGCATTGTTCCATTCGACGGATGCCGATGGCGATGATATTGCGGAGTTGACAGAGACGAGTGGGCTGAAGAATATTGCTATATTATAGAATATTTAAAGATTTAATAAGCTGCAAGACTACATATTCCGAAATGTATGGGAGCCTTTTTGTGTTTCTCGAATAACATTTGAGCAATTTCGCTCTGTGCGATCAGGACGCCACAACATTACAATGAATTCCAACTAGAGACCGCCAATCGGATCAGTTAGTGCATTGCATTTCTCTAAATCATTGCAGAGAGGTTGTCTCTCACATCTGATATACAACCGCTCGACAATCAATTAGAGAAAAGGAATGCACTTACTGATCCGATTGGCGGTCTCTAATTCCAACCAAATTCCAACCTTGCACCTGTCATCCAGCCTATACGACAGTCCTATCTCAGCTCCGACTAGAAGGTCGATGGGATTTGACCAGCCGGCCTGAAGCATGAATTTGAATAAATTTGAAGAAAGTGAATTGTGAAAAGTGGATTAGTAAGCTAATAATTAAAGCAAAACTAACGCCAATGCTCGCCTTGAAGACCTCAACGTCGTACTTCACAATGTGAGCGAGGATGGAGAGGGATCTGAAATAATTTTTTTCTCTAAAAAAAACTTTCACTGAGCCAATGTTTAGTTCTCTGGGAGAAGGCAATAATGTGAAACTCGAAATCACTAAACATTCAATAAGGAAGTCTTACGAGAGTTGCACTAACTATAAAAACGCATATGTTTCAGAATGTCTATGTTATGTGTGCATTAGGGTGTCGCTATCGGAACCACAGTGCAACTTTTCTGTCTGTGCGCGTTTGTGACTCATTCTCCCTCGTTCGTCATAGACAACCGGTCGGAATGAGTGAACAGACAACAGTGGTGCACTTTGGTTCCGATAGCGACACCCTACTATGCATTATATTAGTTTTAGTATCGTTTCGATTCGATGTAAGTGGATAAATAATACCTCAAGACGGATTCAGAATGTGGCAGTGTCGCGAACTTTCTCAGGAGGGCAATGAACTGCTTTTTCAACGCGGATGCCTGAATGTTTCCGCGTAATTTGTGACAATCAGTTTATATAATAGTGCACATGTCGATCAGGGGTTCTAAATCGGTACACTCGCAGTCGTTCTTCTACGGAGATCGGCAGCATCACCCACTGATAGACCGCGCTGCGGAGAAGAGTGACGACTAATTTTCAGATTTAGAACCCCGAATATTGATACCTACATATTACGCATCCTAACTGAACTGTTGCTCTAGTCTGTTTATCGCACAGTTGAAACATATTCCGTGACGACGAAATAGCACGAAAAATGAGAGACCAGGGTGGCATCCAGGTGTGAGACGCGTACTAGGAATAACAACTCAGATAGGATGCATAATATCATTAACACTATCCCAGAGTAAGGATAACAATTTAAATGATAACCTTGACATGCGGGTTGAGCCTCAATGTCTCTGGGAGGAACGCTGTCATAGCTGCGTCAGTATCGATGCTGTCAACGTTCATCTTGTGGTCGATGCAGTTCTTGCTGAAAATAGACATCGCTGAGTCTCAAGAAGAAATCATGGTTACTGTATACGCGCTTTCTATCTGTTGACTTGCGACCAAGACAAAATTCTCACAAATAATTGATGAAACAAGTTTCACAAATCCTTTGTTATCCTTAGCTTCTTTCATTCTATATTAAGACGAGCATTGTCTTGGAAACGATAAAAAAGAAAATGACAATGTAATTGCTCAGTAATATAGGTTCAAATTAGGGTTTATAAATCGGAAGTAGAGTGCATTCGTCTGTTGTCTGATTCCCGAGGAGCTGTTGTCTCATTCATGCAACAGACAACCGCTCCTCGTGAATCAGACAACAGACGAATGCACTCTACTCTCGAATTAGAAACAGTAGTTCAAATGATCTTCTCATCATTGCGAAATCCAACCAAACTCCTCACCTCTGCTTCTCCAGCATTTCCCTGCACGTGTGAAGTGCGGCAAGTTCGAGTGCTGCCTCTTGCGTGACCTTCCACGCAACTTGTGAGAGGAAGTCATCGTAGACCTGGAAGTATAGAGAATAGGGTAGGGTCTCGCTAATGGGACGTTATTGACAGCCGATCATTCCCAATCCTCTAATGTCATTCCCAGTGGTTATCACGGTTTAGTGAGAAACGACCGCTAGTAATGAAATTAAACGGCTAGGAATCAAAGGCTGTCAATAACGTCCCATGAGGGACACCATAGAATAGGTTTTCGCTTTCAGAGACTTTAAAGGAGCTGTACCATGAACTCTTTCGAGTGTAGGGTAGAAACGCAGTTAGATAGGGGATGATGTGAGGAGTCGAAAGACACTTCTCCCACGTTATACAGTTGTTTCTACGATGTTTGGCGAAGCTCCAAAGTTACAGAGTACGGCAGATATTGGGGTAGAGTACATGTCGAGAGACAAGAGAACCGATGAGGTTCAGACAGAAAATGATTTGCATTTGTTATAGCTACTTTCTCATAGGTGTAGCAAATGCTAATCATTTTCTGTCTGAACCTCATCGGTTCTCTTGTCTCTCGACATGTACTCTACCCCAATATCTACCGTACTCTGTAACTTTGGAGCTTCGCCAAACATCGTAGAAACAACTGTATAACGTGGGAGAAGTGTCTTTCGACTCCTCACATCATCCCCTATTTAACTACGTTTCTACCCTATACTCGAAAATGTTCGTGGTACAATGCAATTGCTGTTCGTCTAATCTACGAGCTGTTGTCTCCCTCATGTGATAGACAACCGCCCCGCGGATATTAGACGAATGAAAGCTACACCCTAATAGAGAAACGGGTTCACTTCTTAACAAATATCTAAAATATGGAGACAGAAAGTATTTAGTCGCCGCACGTGGAATAAATATGTTACGGAACAGTTATATTAGTTTCTGATTCAGAGATTTGGCGGTTTACGATCGATTCCTGTTTGAATTCACATAAAAACTTTTTAGACGGTCATGAGTCACCTGCTTGTGCAGATACAGGAAAGCCTTCGTGTCCGTTAGCATCAACTCGTATGAGGATTCCGGGACGAACCGGATACGGAGCTCGAACCTGGAAAAGACACAACTGACGATTCACATTGTCGTATTTTTGTTTACATTTTCAATTTTTTTAAAATTTCCTGATAGGTTTCACTCTTGATGTATGTATGTACAGTGAGTTCGGGCTGAAGCAATTTCACCCCATTGCATCATCAAAAAATATTTAACCAATACAAAATCCTCCTGAATTGTCAATCTGCACGTTTTTCCAAGCCCACAACTTTCATATTAGGTTTCAGAAATGAGCCATCTCGATGTTTTGCACTAGAATTCTCTGCATCGATGACAACTCTGATCATATGTCATATGTGTCACCTTACTCAGTTGTGAAAGAACGAACAGCTGCTTAGTAAAGTTTTCATAGAGGAAAGTTTGCAATGTTGTCACCTACTATTATGCATCCTATCCCAACTGTTATTCCTAGTGCGCATCTTACACCTGAATGCCACCCTGGTCTCTCACTTTTACGTGCTATTTCGTCGTCAAGGAATATGTTTCAACAGTGAGATATAGAGGCAACAGTAACAGTTTAGTTGGGATGCATAATAGGGTCTCCGACTTTCCCTACTCTCGATGTGCAACTGTACGTGGAAACAGGACAAATGAGAAACGCGCCCTTTTGGGTGAAAGACAGGAGCGCCATGGACATTTGCGCCGTAATGGTGAAATGGACATTTGAGCCCTGGAAAGATGACGCATCTATTTATATCACCATTATGGCGCAAGTGTCCATGGCGTTTTTATCCTTCATACGACCTTTTTATCCGTTTTTAACCCTCGAATCTAGACTGTATTGGTCGTACAGTCATTTAACTGCGAAATATGACTCGTCGGGAGTTTTGGGTGAACCCTCTGGACTAATATCTGTACTAACCAGTAATATTCCAAAAATGATATCCCTACTCTGGACTAGGCACATCTGTGAACCTTCCCGGCCCCACTCTCCCTTCTTTCGCTGTTTTTTTTTTCATTCTTGTTGAGAATGCGCCCATCCGGGTGACAATCTGCCGGAAACAGATGAATTCTACTATGAAATGCAAGACGGAGAGGGGAAAAGAAGGATGAGTAATGACAGTGACGAGAGGGATTTTCATTTCAATACAATCGAAATTTGAAAATGTAATGCGAAGAATTAAAGTAAGCTGGCCGTACTACAAGAGTTGTTTCAGATTCAGTATATCGTATGAAATGTTATTATCGACACTCAGGAAGTTGTCCATTATTTAAATCGCGATAAGGATGTGCTTTATGGTTTTAGCGCGGCATATGTGAAAATCTTCCTCTCCCTGGACTAGTGAAGGCAGACGGAATTCCGAATTTCATTCCATCTCACTATGCCCTCCTTCGTGCGGTTGTGCCTAGCATATAGAGACGACCGCACGATGAAGGCCACAGAGAGATGGAACGAACTTTGGGATTCCATCTAAATTCACTACCCTGGAAGATCCATTTGCCCTAGATTTGTTTGACGCTGTCTGATTATAAGTGATAAAATGTTGTTTATCGCCACAGCTGCATTCTACCGTTTAATCATTCTGGCACAGTTGCCTTTTCCCCAATCTCTCTCCGTCCCCCTTCCTCCATTCATTTCATCTGCCAGTTGGCTTGTCATTCATTCTCACGCGGGGTGTTTTGATGAGTTGTTGGGAGCAATGGGAGGGAACCATGAGGAAGTGGAGTCTATTGAACAGAGATTAGAGTTGGCCGAACGATTGTTTGATGGGATATGATTCATAGATGGTATATCATCAAAAAATGGTAGCATTGAAACATATGCCACAATGTAATCAAACGACCAACCATAGCAAAGGCCATCCTTACAATTAGAATTAGGGCTTCTAAATCGGCTGCAAAGTACATTTCTCATTCGTATAACCCACTCGGAGCTGTTGTCTGTCGAAAGTAGAGACAACATCTCTGTGAAAATTAGACGTATGAGAAATGCACTTTCCTGCTGATTTAGAAACCCTGTGGTCTATCGAGCAGAGATTAGGGTTGGCAGAACGATCATATGATGGGATATGCTTCACAGATGGTATATCATCGAATATATAGTAGCATTTGAAACATATGTCACAAAGTAATCAAACAGCCAGTCATAGCAAAGATCCTCCCGTGAGTGAAACCAAATGTCATTTGCCACGAGCATATGTGCGTCAAATTCAAGTTTTATTTTATTTTAGCGCTGTTATGGAGAGTCCAGGGCATTTGATGGATTGTTTTTTTACAGTAAGGGTAGCCCGTGCTCTAGGCTCATTCGTCCTTCGGGCAAAATATCTGCTAATGCCAGATTTGATGGATTGTTGTTGTGAAGGAACAATGGATGGAAGTGGCACTCATTCTCAGTTGGTTCAAGGGTGCATGAAGAGGCTTTTTCTCGTTCCGGAATGGAAAATAACAAGCAAAAGGAAGAACTGCATTTGCAATGCAGTTAATAGCGACATTGATGCATATGGATTATCGTTGACATTTTGTTTACGAAATCGAACATGTTTCGCATAATCAAATCAAAAATCAAACCCTGTAAATCAAAGATAAGTAGCTTGCATGAAACAACCCTCATGTGGATTCAATTCATTGTGCTGGAGCGGTACATAACTTTCGTTTTATTCCCCGTTAATTGAGAGAAAATAGAACCCCCCCCCAACGCATTCAATGAAGTTGCCCATTTTGTGCTTACAACTTCTTCCGAATGACTTGCTCGGAACGATTAATTGGCCACTTGCCCCAAAGCAATATAGAGCACGTTGAGTAAAAGACGTCTGCGCCTCGGTCATTCACGTTTATTCTCGTCAAATAGACATTCGAACAGCAATTAGAAGGCTCATGCACCCTTCACGGTAATGTGTCTACACTTGTCTCTAGCGCCGATGCATTATATTTGCTCCCTAAAGAACCAAGCTTCCAAACATTCAATTCCCGCGCCCTTTTCACCATAAATCTCATCTCTGAAAGTGTCTTCACTAAAGATGAAGGAGCACCTCTGATAGTGAGTTAAGATTACGCAGAAGCCACAATGCACCCATCGCTTCTCGTTTAGCAGATAGTACGCAGGTTTGGTTGTGTTTCACGAAAATAGTTTCTTTCGAAATACGGAGGTGAAACATAACACAATTCGCATTCAAAGTCCTGAATGGCTGCCTTAGCCCTGGAATAAATAACCACAGATAAAGCACAAGTGTCCCTGAGGCTGTTTCTTTTTATCCTATTGGAATTCCTCTCTCGCACTCCCAGGGGAAAATTATTCATGCGCGTGCGCCCATAAGAGATAGACGGCCTAAATCTGCCGCTTCGCATGTTTTGGGAGAACGTTCACGTTTAAATTTAGGAGCACGCGCCGCGCCGCATTCCGTGATAAATAGAGCAAGTAGTGAAGGGAAGCCAAGCGGAAGAGCGAAAACGCGAGAATGAGAATGAATTAGGATGTGAGAATTCACGAGCAGGGAAAATACCAAAACCGCATAATCAAAGCTTCACCAATCAAACTGTCAGAATTAACAATTTTTGTGCGGTTTTGGCAGTTTTTTCAACACAAGGGATGACAATAATTCGCAAACATTGGGAATTTGGTCATTAAAATGACTGTGAAACATAATAAAAAAATAAGGCGCGAAAGCATGACTTCGATAAAGAACACAACTTTTTCAGAAAAGGATAAACATCAGAAGTCTCTAACCTGAGATCCGCCGGTATTTGGCTGGCCGGAAGGTACTCCTGGAAATGGAGGGGAATGTTCTTCAGGAGAAGATGGGGATGCAGCCACATGCGATCACACGACTGCAATGATGAAATTATGATGAAATGCTGGCAAATGTAGTAAGTCAGAATTTGCGTAAGAGCCGGAACGGTATATTACCTGCGGAGTTGGACCGAGCTGCAGGCGTAGGGCGAAGTGTGGATAGGCGAGGGCCGAGATGCCCAGAGATTGAAGTACGACATTGAGTACTCGCTGTAAAATAGTTACGGTTATGTTTCACGAATTCGATATTTTTGTCTGTGGCATTTATGTTTCAATTATCTCTGGTCTGTGGTCATTGAAAAAAGTGATGATGTATGCAAGACATGTATGCAAGGCCGTGATCTCATTTTTCAGAACAGGTGCCGTTCTACTCAATTTAAAAAGATCCCCAATCCTTCTCCTCTGTTCCCTTCCTCCCATAAAACAGAAGACTTTGGAAGATAAACGGCGGTCTAAATTTGATTACGGGGCCGTGGCGAAATTGGGGGAATGTGTGTCTGGGATGCTCAAATTCAACCACCTCTTCGACCCGCAGCTAATCCAAGCCTGTTGTCTCTCACTGGTTAGGGAAACTGGTTTACAAGTACCATAAAAGTTATTCCATGTGGAATTTAACTAATGACTGGCTCTGCTGGATAATCGTAGCTCAAGTCCACCTCTATTAAACACAAATAGACATTGACGCAGGACGATAGAAAAATGGGAGCCATTCATCTTCCACTTTCTCTCATTTGGGCGTTGTTTCTCCCCATGCATAAACTAGGGCCGCTCTGATTGAGTGCGCAGCTGGGCGAAAGGCAACAGCGCCATGGACATTTGCGCCATAATGGTGAAATGGTCACTTGCACATTCTAGGGGACAATCTCCTCCAGGCCGTCTGTTATCTATTTTTCCCTATCCTTCGACCAACTCCCCCTCCGGGCTCTGATTGACTGCGCAGCGTTTGGGGATAATTCACGGAGCGCGGAAGACAAAGAACTTCCCAGTAGAAGCACTTCCGACAAAGGACTTCCGATGTCCGGCAATGGCAGTTCGAGAGGCGATTGCGGCAATTAATCAGAAAGTGAGAGAGTTTAATTGCCAGCAGTGACTTATTTTACATGAGTGATGGCGCTTCTGTCCAATTATGGCGCAAAAGTGCAAAGCGCGCTGGTCTTTCGCCCTGCATTTCATTCGCATTATCGCGTTCTCACGGCAATTAATCAGAAACAATGCGTTTCTGGAGAGAATTGTGTTTCTAAACGTAAGACTATTGGACCACTCGATTTTTGATTGATGCGTGAATAAAAATTGAATATGCTTCCCAGTTGACTTCTATTAGTCATCACTGACAATGGTCAATGGAACACTTCAACCAGATGTAAAACAAATATCCGCTTGAAGTTAAGAGGCAATCTCAGCCGATTGAAATGTTCCAAATATCTGCGCAAAGTCAGATAGTAATTCCATCTCCATTCACGAATGAAGGAATAAGATAATTCAGGAGAAAGACAAGCGCTCCATGGACATTTACGCCGTAATGGGTGAAGTGGACAGATGCTCCATCGTTATTGTCAGTATCACAGCTCAAGTGTCTATTTCATCATTATGTCGTACAATTTTCGCTCTTGTTTTTGCCCAAAAATTCGCAGCGAACGTATTCTACTCTGGTGCATGCTCCTTCTATGAGTCTTCACTCGTATGTTGACAGTCCTACCATTATGAATAGGCTGCAGAGTAGGGTCTAATAATCCAAACGAAGGTCCTACGAAACAAATGGTCCTGGCAGAGTGGATCCCAAAGTTCATTTCGCATCTCTGCGCGCTCTTTACGGCCTGCAGTTATATTCGAACCGACCGCTCAACTGTAAAGAGTGCGGAAAACCATCCATATTATTGTGGAAATCCAACTTCATATACCGAGTGCACACACTGGCTGGCGACTGCGCACTCTCAAATTTGCGTGCTATTTCGTCGTTTCTCTGACCGTTAGCCATGATTTTGATTAGGATTCACGCTCAACATATAGAGGCAGACTTTCAACTCCGTTTACCACAATAATACATTATATTTAAATCTCGGAGGTAATATGTTTCACATGTTCTATTTAAGATAAATTGCTCGAATTTTGTGCTATCTAGTGATTTGCCTCTGTAGAACAGGATGGGGAGATATCACTTATGGACCATAAGTTATGGTCTATTTCCCCTATTGGTCGAGTCTAACCTTGACTACAAATATAAAAAGATCTGTCATTTCCGGTCTTTGGTTTCTAACTGATGAGAAGAAGGGACAGTATTATTTGTCCGGTCAGACATAAACAAAGCAGCAGTGGCTTATTGTTAGGGCCCCCTCTCTGTAACCAAAACCTCTCTCCCTCTCTATTTCCAGCAATACCTTTGTATCTCATGGTCGCAGGCCATACGAATACTATGGTTTGTAATTCGGTAAAAAGTGCATTTCTCATTGGTCTAATCTCCTGTAGCTGTTGCTTTCGATAGAAAACAACTCCCAAGAAAATAGATACACTTTCTCACCTATTCGGAAACCCTAGATCTATCGGTCTGATCATTTACCATCCCAAATACGTTCCAAATACGTGCTCTATAGTCCAACGAGCATAAAATATTCCGTTTTCCCACATTCACTGCAACAGTTTGGCCTCACGACCCTAGCAATGTCTTTGTCTCTAAGGAGAACAAAGGCTGGCTTGATGGGGCTAATTCCATTCGAACGACCACGTTCAAGGTTGAGCAAGAAAGTGTTCCTTACAGCTATGTTTCACGCCGTCTTTACAAAACATAGGCATACGTAACAAATGTTAGATGTCGCAGAAGTGTGAAAATATAGCAAACATCATTACAATTCAGCTATGCTTCACGATTTCTAGTCATTTGAAAGCATTTTCGTCGTTCATTAGACAGCCGTTTTCTGAATAACCCCCAAACCCCCTAAATTTGCCCTGACGCCATATCTTATCTCACCAGGTATGCGTCAGTGTCTCTTTTTCTCTGCGCCCTCTCGGGTGAAGGACAAGAACGCCATGATCAATTGCACCATAATGGTGAAATAGACAGATGAGCCATAATTTCATGGCTGAGGGGTCCATTTCACTGTTACGGCGCAAGTTTAAATAGCACTCTTGTCTTTCAGCGGCCCGCGGCGGGGGGGGGGCGGGGGTGGGCGGCGGGGGGGGGGGGGGGGCGGGGGGGCGGGGGGGGGGGGGGTGGGG
>JACMIF010000519.1:0-14717 GCA_014805445.1 Diplogasteroides magnus | reverse complement strand
ATACACATGAGCCCTAATTTTATGGCGGAGGTGTCCATTTCACTGTGAAGGCGCAATTTTAAATATCACTCTTGTCTTTCATCCCCCCCCCCACTCTTATCACATTTATGACCCGCTGCATCGATCTCGGGTCGTGTGACCGAGGGAGTGTACGGTATTGAGAGAGACAGAGACACAGACAAAGACGAGAGAGCGCACTGATCGGAGAGAGCGCCAGACGATGAGAGCGGCAGTTGCTTTGCATGATTTCGCCCCTCTCTGACCCAGGACCAAGGGGCGAATAGCCCATGCGAAATGTTGGCACCGCGCCAAAGGTCAGGGGTGCAGAAGAGTGACAGAGCCTTGCCCATTCTTAATGCCATGGTCAATGTGTGACTAATCCTCCACTTCCTCGCACCCCCGCTGACCCTACTTATATCGGAGCAGATGTATAGCAAGGGGAAGAAGATGAATTATCGCCCCTGGCACTTGCTGTACTGAGACAGTGCATCTTTTCTGAACTAGGGCTTCAAATACGGTAGTTAAGGGCAATTTGTCATTCGTCTAATACAAGGCAAGTGAGATTAGACGAATGAAATGCACTTTGCTACCGTTTTTGAAACCCTTCTCAAGACTGTCTCTGCAGTATCTTTTAACCGCTCTTCTCGAGATTTGATAGACAAATGAGCTGGGAAACAGACACGGAGCCCATTCGAGGCTTCAATTCCTGTTCCCGAGAGAGGGAGTCGACTCGTTTCCCTTTTTGAATCAGTAATGAATCACTGTTTGTGAGAATGGGCGACAAATTCCGAAAAACAGCTCTGTTCCCCCCTAACTATAGTCCTTGATGTCCGTCTTACAGGACCAGGGGGGGGGGGGCACTCGACCCTTGAGCAGAACCAAGACAATGAGACACGCACGTAAATGTCTACTGGATAATTGCTGATTCCGGGGTGATATTTTGTCACCATGCCAAAAATAGTGACCCTGAGTGTCAGGCCTTATCTTTATGGTGTAGGAGGGAGGATGATGAGAAGAAACAAGAGGGAGATGTTTGAAAAGAGATCCCGCCGGAAGATATTACTACACGCTTGTGACCGAAAGAAAGCGCTCACGGATAGCAAAATTTTAATTTCGCGCCGCAATTCAAATTCAAATTGAAAACCCCTGAATCAGGGAATGTCTGACCTCCACCGTAGTCTCATGGTCGTAGCGGACGGGCTTCGAAGAGCCGTCTACAACGTAGACTCTAGCTATGGCCTCCATCACCGGTTACGGTAGTCCGATCATAGGGTTACGGTAGGAATCGTTGCGTAAGTCCGGAGCAATCTGAATCAGGCGCAGGATGCCGCAGGGACACCACCACGCTTGAACTAGACCACGCCTCTGTGGAGGGAACTAAAGGGGGAGAGGGGGAGAGAGGTTGCCCAAACCTACCGTACCCTAGGCGGAGGGTTTGAGTTGCCGCGCGCGCCTGATTGTCACGCCGGCTAGCCAGAGGTGAAAAATTGATCGGCCGGCCCTTCCAAGTGGCTTTCCCCCGGTTTGATCGTTGATATTTCATTTATTACCAGTTGTAAAGCTGTTTTTCTTGCTTTTTCATAGTATTCATAGCATCGTTCTCTACGCCATTGCGCAGTTTTAGCGCGAAATATTCACTTTCATCTTGCTTCCAAGCGCAAAGTCGCCAAATGTCTTTTATTTGTCGCCGTACCGCCTTATCTTGTGCACTTTGCATCGCTCATTACAACTTCTTTCTATTTCGGCTGTTTTCTAGCGAGTTTTGCGGGTTATTTGCACGGATTTGTCGCCATTTTCGAGTCGTTTCGTTCGGACTAAAACCCCGTCATTGCAGGGTACATCGCCGAACAACCGTTCGCAAGATGAGTGAGTTCTTCTTCAACATTGACCACGGCTACTTGGAGGCACTCATCCGAGGATTCAAGGTACATTTCAACATTTTCCATTGAAAATAACTCTTTTATGACTCATTTTCCATCGAAAATACTTCTGTTTCGTCTGATTCTGGTCGTTTATAGAGAGTTTATTGTTTAAAAATGGCTGAACTCATTACATATTTCAATTTTAGGGCGGAATTCTCACGCAAGCCGACTACGCCAACCTCGTGCAGTGTGAGACGCTCGAAGGTTCGTCTTTCTCGTGCATTTTTACGGTTTTAGCACCTATGTCGGCTGATTTTACGTGAATTTAGCGGGATTTTGCATGGTTTTATGTGGAAATCGTTGCTAAAAATAATGTTATCAATTTAAATTTTACTTTAAAATATTTAGAATAGTCAAATACATATGATTTGCAGATCTGAAGTTGCACGTGCAGTCCACCGACTACGGCAACTTCCTCGCCAACGAGCCTGGAGCCATCACTGTGGGTCATTTTCCTCTTTTTAAAAATATTGTCCCCTTCCCTGCTAATATGTACAAGAATGCTTCTGAAACTATTTTTACTGGCTGTTGAGATGATGCTCTGCAGTGATTCACATGGACTTTGAACAATTATCAAAAGCTATTAACACACCTTCGAAATAGTGAAATATGTACTGGAATGGGAATATAGTATAGTATGTCGCATGCGAATCTTTTAGTGCATTCGTTGCGTCTATTCTCTCTGCGGTGCGGTTGTCTATCAAATGCAGATATAACCGCTCTTCAGAGAGTAGAGAGACGACGAATGCACTAAAAGACTCGAATACGACATCCTAGCATATACCGTAGTTACAGTATGATGAAGGACGTTGTAACATGAATATGAATATTCAGGTGCAAGTGATCGACGAACGTCTGAAGGAGAAACTCGTCACGGAGTTCACCCATCTGAGGAACAACTCACTCGAGCCTCTCTCCACCTTCTTGGACTACATCACGTTAGTTATTCTACCTTGTTATGGTTAGCGTATAACTAAAAGAACCCCTGGTTAGAATATCGTAGATTCCGAAGTTCCCTGATAGAATGACGATTTGTTCTAGGCACTTTAGTTGTCGAATCGCACTGTCCAATCACCAAATCAATCAGTATTTTGGTTTTTAAAGTCATGCCATACCAGAGTCTTAATAAAATCTATAATCGAAAGACTTTTTACATCCGAGGTGTGGCACAGATCGTCCCGGTTTAGTGAAACAGTGAATTCATTAGGACACGTGACATATTTTGTGTTTCGCGGTGGGTATTTACAGTACATTCTCTTGCAACGACTGGTCCATATGCTTCTAAAACAAACATTTGTTCACCAATTATCGAGAAAACGTGCCTATGTATCATTTACAGTAGTAATATCCTTCCGTAATCTGTTACCACTTGGAAACGGAATCCAAACAGATGTGCACATTTCTGTCGTCCAATTCCCTCGGAGCTGTTATCTCTATCACATGATGGGCAACCGCTCCGAGGGAATTAGACGACAGAAATGTGCACTTCTGCTTGAATTCCGTTCCCTAGTTACCGCCACGAAAATACGTGATTACAGTTACTCGTACATGATCGACAACATCATCCTGCTCATCACGGGCACTCTTCATCAGAGGTTGGTTTGCGATTTTTAGACGTAATAAGTATTTTCAGTGATAAAAACCTTAACTTTGTCTTGTGACTCACTGTGAGTAGCCCTTTGATCGACAACTGACAGTGTAAATAGTAGGATAGGGAGATCGATTCGCGAACGATACATTATGTCTGTCTCACTTCATCTGTCCTGTTGTCTCTCGTTTGAAGATAGGGCCGCTCTAATTGAACGAGTCAAACAGAATGAATCGTTTTTCCTACCCTAGTAAATAGGATATTTGAACCCATTGGTGCTTATACCTCCGCTGTTAGAAAACGTTTCAAGAAACGACAGAAACTTGATTTTTTAAAATAAGATTACTTATTGCAGACCCATCGCTGAGCTCATCTCGAAGTGCCATCCACTGGGATCTTTCGAGCAGATGGAGGTGGGTGTTTCAACTAGCAATTTCTAAAATGAGGGGCTCAACTTCACTACTTGCATAGTCATTGTTAGGTTTTTTGTCCACATTATGTTCCCAGAAACTGCCGGGTGTCTTTGTTGATAACTGTGGGATGTTCAATTTAGATAGCCGGTTAGAAATAGATTTGGCGTGGGCCTGCAAACCTTTTCAGTTTTTCTGATTCGGCACGCAATGTTGGCAAGATATGCGAATGTCCAAACCGTGCATATTTTACCGCTATTTCAGGATATGAATTGATTATTATGGTATCCTTCTTCAACAGTACTTATTTCCAGGCCATCCACATTGCCTCCACTCCGGCCGAGCTGTACAATGCAGTGCTGGTGGACACTCCATTGGGTAGGTCCACTTTTCAACATATCCCGGGTCCTACCGGCTGCAGACTAGGCAGAGTGAGTTCCAAAGTGCATTCCATCGCTGTGCGCTTTCATTTGCTCGGTCGTCTCTGGCGCATAGACACGACCGCGATAGAGAACAGAGATAGGTGGAATCAGGGTTGGCAGAATGACTAGAAAAAATAGTGCATTCCGTCCCTCTGTGTTCTCCATTCCATCGTGTGCGGTCGTGTCTGGCACATAGGGACGTCCACACAATGGAGAACACAGGGACGGAATGCACTATTTTTAGTCCTTCTGCTAATCCTGGGTGGAATGCACTTTGGGATTCACTTACCGACACTGACCGGTGGTGTGCGACACGTACATTTGGCAAGGGGAACCATTTTTGGCTATCACTCGAAGAAAACAAACGCAAAGATGCTAAATTTATAAGTTTGCACTATATATTTTTCGTTTTCCGTATATTTTTCGGCGAAATGCTTCGTAACAACTAGATGACTTTAAATGCTTAGTTATGTATGAGAAATAGATAGATTTTGATGAAATACAATAATAATTAATCAATAAGGACCTACTTGCAGCCAACTACTTCGTGGACTGCATCAACGAGCAGGACCTGGATGAAATGAACGTCGAACTGATCAGGAACACACTCTACAAGGTGAGAGGGTACAGTATGGATACGGTAGTTGACCTACTGGTTACTGTAGTCTGGTTGACTGAAATCACGATTATTTATGTTGTTTGCTCTTCAGGCGTACCTGGAGGACTTCTACAACTTCTGCAATAACCTCGGAGGCACGACGGCCGAAGTCATGTGCGAGATTCTCGCTGTGAGTTTTATGTTTCACTTCTTCCATAAATATGAAATAGGTCCTGGGAAAAACAATCCCTCAACAACTGAATTGGCTATAGTCTATGCTATAGAGGCGGCGGATGGATTATGAGAGTGTGTGGCTTCTCTCTGTGCTCTCCATACGTCAAATCTAGTGTGTAGACACGACTGCACGATAGAGTGCACTCTCATGATCCATCTGCCACCCCCATTTTCGTTTCATTAGCTGCCCCAATCATTCGACCGAATTGATTTATGTTTCTCCCTTAACTAATAAGGCGTAGAGATTTGATATTTTGATTCGCCGGGGTGTTCTATTGCCTTTGTCAAAGAAAAACATATTTATTTAGCTATTGATTGAATTCCCCCTTTGCAGTTCGAGGCCGACCGTCGTTCCATCATCATTACGATCAACTCATTCGACACGGAATTGAGCAAGGACGACAGGTGATTTATTCTCCTTTATTGGAGTTCTAGAAAAAAACATAAACCCGGTGGAGTTAGGTTTCACTCTCCACATTGGCTAGGACATTCACTCGGCGTAAACGATTGTTATCGAAACTCGGTTTAGTTAGGCTTCACGATAGAAAGATTAACAGGCAAAGTGATCGTACCGTCTTCACTAATGATTATGTTTCACTGGAGATGTGACATGTAGTTGTCATTCACATGTGACTGGGATTATTACGCTTGTTGGCATTATTATATGAATCAGTTGCAATTTATCGTAATAATGTTTGAAACACTAATAATTTTGGTGGCACCAGGCACTAATCCAGTTCTAAAAAAACTGAAAATATTTCTTATTCTCTGAATTGAATAAAATTGTAGAGAGAAGCTGTATCCTCGCTGCGGCAAGCTCTACCCCGAGGGTGAGTCATACCCGCTTTGATTATGTTTCCAACCATGCCATAAGACTAACTACCAAAAAGCATTGATTTTCTCAGGGTCCGGTTCGCCAAAATAACAACAATAGTATTATTCTGTTAACCTTAGCCCACACCCTAAGTCGGTAAATGAAAACCATAATCATGTCCTACTATTATGAGATGTCTTCATTACCATAATCTAGATTACTCAACGTATACCGTAATCTCTAATTACGTATTGGTGCTCATTTACCGTAATCCCCTCACCATTTGATGTGCAGGTCTGGCCGGATTGGCTCGTGCTGATGACTACGAACAGGTGAAGGCTGTGTGCGACTACTACTCGGACTACAAGGTGAGCTTACCGTTAGGTTTTTGAGGATTCGATAATGCACCTGGTGGTAATAGGTTTCAGCACACTTTGAAATAGGAATTGTTGAAAAAAGAGTCAAAAAATATATTTTTTGATTTATTTTTTGAAAAACATTTTTTGCACACCCCTGATATGAAACGATTGCTTTTTCAGTTGCTCTTCGAAGGTTCGGGCAACGCTGCCGGAGAGAAGACGCTCGAGGATAAGTTCTTCGAACACGAGGTACGGTAGCTCTTTGGGTTTTAGTGTATCATATGTATTAGAAAGTTACGATAGTAGAGAGGTTACAATAGTCTGACCGCGTGGTATGGTAGATTGTTTGGGGGAATACTATAGGCTACTACGAGGTCGGTTATATTCCCTATATCTGAAAAGATATACATTTCGTGAAACATACAAACTGCCAATCCTATAAAGTAGTTATTTTGGAATACTGGTTTACATTGGGGCACTTTAGTGCAGTAATTGCAGTGATTCTGGATTTGGGTGAACTAAAGTGGTCTGAGCACATCGGTCGGTTGGCGCAGGGGTTACGCGCCGTGAACATGGCACGAGAGGTCACGGGTTCGGCCTTTGAAGCGCACAATTAGAGCTTGATACAATTTATTTATTGTATCGAGTGTCGAATGTACGCGAAAGGATCCCTGATTCTGGATTATTTGATGAGAACGATGGGATAATGCTGAAGAGTTCTTCTACAGCTTGTCTTTCAAATCTACTCACCGCCATTCAGTTTCAAGACAAACTTTTAAATAATATTGTATTAAAAATAGTACTTGCTGTAGGCCAGGATTCCTGACCTTTTAGATCCATAGACTTAAGTAAATTCTTCTATTTTCCAGGTGAAGTTGAACGTCCACGCATACCTTCACCAGTTCCACTTCGGCGTTTTCTACGCGTTCATCAAGCTGAAGGAACAGGAGGTACGGTAGAAGTACAGTATGATATGGGGAAGCAAGTGGTACGGTAGATGGAAAGTATGATAATGTAGGAACGAAGTGCGATAGAGGTTACTGTGTGGCTATTACAGTAGTACGGCATAAGGTAGTGAGTAGCAAATTGCAAAAGCGTGGAAACAATATCTATTTATTCAAACAATGATTTTTGGTTGTTTAGAAACCTTCACGGGTGATGTATCGCTCACACTTCTATTGCATAATATCTATTCGTTCTGTGAAGCCTATTTGTTACGGGTCTGAAAAAGTTTGTGTAGCTAATTTAGCCAGTTAGATTGCGGACAACGGTAATAAATTACGAATATTGAGTGGATTTACAGTAGGACAATATCTCGGTGGTGGTGAATACTTTACAGTATAATGTAACTTTAGACTGCTTCATAGTGACGAACATGTAGTCCTGTCTCATTTTTACTTTAGCTACGAAATGAAACCTAACAGTGCCGGGTTTGACCTTTGCTCATTTCAGATGCGTAACATCATCTGGATCGCGGAATGCATCTCACAGAGGCATCGCACGAAGATCGATAACTACATTCCCATCCTGTAAGCTCCGCCCACTCTAGACCCCCATTCTACTTTTCACCTTTATTGTATCAAAGTCGATGACATAGCTATCATTCCGCTAATTCTTTCATCCTAAATGATGGCAAATCGATCGGTTTTATCCTATTTCCCACCATTGAGTAACAGATTCTATTGGTTTTACTAGTCAAACGTCCTTCTTACTGTACAGCCCCTAAATAGATATATGTTGTAGCACATTTTACCTTCATGTCCCTGTTTCCATTGCCTAGACTTTCTAAAATCCGGTCTTTTAGCCAAACAACCGAAAATTCCTCGAAACATTACCTGCGCCATTTCTCGTAAAGAGAAATGGCTCTTCCCATGTCATCGCGCGTATTGGCACTATTTTTTTGGATTGAAAACTGTAATTTTGAGACGAAATCACAAATTTTTCTTCGAAATGACAGTAACAAGTTTTGGACATTTGTGATCGCAAAATTCCATTCTATCCCATTGTTAAACAACCGAAAATTCCTCGAAACATTCCCTGCGCTATTTCTCGCAGGGAATGTTTCGAGGAATTTTCATTCTGTCCCAATATTTCCAGTGTTTCTATCGCTTTGGACATGAATCCAGTCCATTCATAAGAATTTAGTCTTTTTGGTTTGTATCCTAGGAATAAATAGGGTAAGCTTTTTCCCATTCCCCAGTATACTGTAATATTGTACACAGAAAGAGCACAGTAGACGATTGTCGTCTGAGATATGTTATTGAAACAAAGAAAGTCATATTTGATTAGTGTTGTGAACGTTTCGACGAGATTTATATAAATATTTATATGTAATCGTGGTTTGTCGGGCAATTGAAAACATGAGTTTACACAATACAAAGTAATCTCATCACGTACATTTGAATGTCCAGAAGTGTTTGGAACGTGCGGTGAACCGATTACGGTTACTTCCTCGCCAATAAGCCCGGGAAATCGCTGTGGGTCATTTTCCGCTTTTCCTGCTAATACGTACAAGAATCTTCTGTTCATTTTCTTTGAATTTTTGTAAACCTGTGGGATCAATTTTTCACGCATTCTACTTAGTAGGCGTTAGCGTGGATTTATGGTGGATCTGTGATCGTTTCAAAATAGGAAAATGCCAGATAACACAGTAAGCTTGTTTATATCCCCATTTACTTGTCATTTCCTCCAACTTGATTCTCAAAAAGACTGATTCAACTTTCAAGATTTGAATAGGGGACGTTTATTGGAAGTAAAGTACAACTTTCGTCTGTGCATTGTCGGCTCGAAATCAACGGCTGGCAATAACGTCCCAAAAGCGACACCCTCCTTTATTCATCATTTTGCGCTCCTCGCATTGCCATATTTGTTTTCAGATGGCATAGTTCGACGAACGATTGATGCTGAAAGTGCTGTCAATCACTTATCAGTCCACAATCCTCTCTGTATCTAATATAGCATTTTAGATTCTTTTGCTAGTCTTTCTTGTTCTAAGAATGTTGTTATTAGTCTTGGCAGAATGAATCCCTTTGCAAAGTTCATTCCGTCTATCACATATCCCTGCCACTAGTCAGAGGTTAAAAATCCCTTACAAGCGGCTTACTACCGTTTTGATCGTTGATCTTTCGCTCATTACCGGTTGTACAGCTGCTTTTCTTGCTTTTTCATAGTCTCAGCATCGTTTTATATGACCGTTACCGGCTCCCATGCTTGTAACAAGTCACAAGCATGGTGCCTACTTAGGTGATGAGGCGATGCCAGCAGAATATCTCACAGAGTAGAGTAGGCATGTCCATTGGGCATGCATTGGGTTTATAAGATGCACGGGCCCACATTCGTGGTGTCCGGCGGATCTTAGGCTACAGTAACTATAATTAAGCTTCTCGGGTATTTCATCATTATCCAACACACATAATGGGTACGGTGTGACAGCCCTACTGGGAGTGCCACCGTAACCTACTCCGTGACATTGACCAGTTTTAGCGCGAAATAATCACTTTTCTCTTAGTTCCAAGCGGAAATCGCCAAATGTCTGATCTTTCGCCATTCCGCCTTATCTTGAGTACTAGGGTGGACAAAGCAAGCACCTTCGCAGGACTTGAATCATTCCACGCGATGTGACCGCGCTTAGGCAAGTCCTGCGTAAGAATGATTCCTAAGAAAGCAAGTCCTGTGAAAGATTCCATACTTATTTACTGAAATAAAATTATGGTCACTGACCAAGCTGCTATGTTTTCACATCGCAGACACTATTTATGATTGCCTGAAGATAACTGCTATGCAAGACAATAATTGGAACTATTTCCGCATAATTTATGCCTCTAACTAGTGGGACACTCATATAACACAAATCTAATTCGGAAATGGGCATGACAATAGTTTTTCGCCTTACCGACAATAGTATTTACAAGGTATAAAACTTTGAGTTTGATTCGATAGTTAAGTTTAAGAATTGATTTTGTCTGGCTACCACTACAGTACAATAGAGGATGCTGAGCAGCACGAAATTAAGAATATGGGTATTTAAAGCATGTAGTCTGTTTGTGATTTTATTGGGGGTTTGGGTTTGTAAAAAGCATGACAAACGATAATTCCGCAGCGCGAATGCCCTGGGCCTCTCAGGTACATTTCTGGTTGTTAGATGTGGGGAGAGTCAGTCGTAGGTGGCACAGATTTATTACAGGCAGGAGACACCTCTTTGTGAGCTGCACACTATCCAAGTCATCAATACAAGTCCTAGATAGGCTGGGCCAATGCTCTCCCTACTCTCTAGGTCACTCCTACTATTGATCTCGTGATCTACTGCTGGCATTGCTTCTTCATCTAACTAGGCTCCATGCTTATGACTTGTTACAAGCATGTAGCCGGTCACGATTCTTACGCAGGACTTGCGTAAGGAATGACCGCTAGCCCCTGTTTAAGTAAGCAGAATGCCTTGCTTTGTCCACACTATTGAGCACTCTTCTTCGCTCATTGCAACTTCTTTCTAATTTCCGCTGTTTTCTAGCGAGTTGCGCGAGTAATTTGCACGGATTTGTCATCGTTTTCGAGTCATTTTCGACTGAAATTCAGTTGTTGCAGGGTACATCGCCGAACGACCGTTCGCAAAATGAGCGAATTCTTCTTTAACATTGACCACGGCTACCTGGAGGCACTCGTCCGCGGATTCAAGGTACATTTTGCCATTTTCCATTGACAACGGCTTAATAACTCATTTTTAAAGTTATTTGGCATTTTCCATTGAAAATAACGCCCTTTTCACTGATTTTAGTCACTTCTAGCGATTTTATTGTTTAAAAATGAGAAAACTTAGTACATTATTCAATTTTAGAGCGGAATTCTCGCGCAAGCCGACTACGCCAATCTCGTGCAGTGTGAGACGCTCGAAGGTTCGTCTTCACCGCGCATTTTTACTGTTTTTAGTACTAATTTCAGCTGTTTTGCCTGAATTTAGCGGGATTTCGCGTGTTTTTGAGTTGTTCATGTGGAAAACACTGCTAAAAATAATGTTAACAATATAAATTGTGTTTAAAAATATATATTTTATAGATCTGAAGCTGCACATGCACTCGACCGACTACGGCACCTTCCTCGCCAACGAACCAGGAGCCATCACTGTGGGTCATTTTCCTCTTTTAAAAGTTATGCCCCATTTCCTACTAGTAAATACAAGAACTTCTGTTCATCTTTTGAATTTTTTCCAAAACGTGCAAATTCATATTTCACGCACTCTTGTTATTGCGTTCTGCGGTTTTCGTCGGATCGATGGTCTATTCCCGTTTTAAATGAATGAAAACTGTTTTTCAGGTGCAAGTGATCGACGAACGTCTGAAGGAGAAACTCGTCACTGAGTTCACTCATCTGAGGAACAACTCACTCGAGCCACTCTCCACCTTCTTGGACTACATCACGTCTGTTATCTTCCCTTGTTATGGTTACTTTTGAGCGGAATCCAAGCAGAAGCGCACATTTCTGTCGTCTAATTACCTCGGAGCTGTTGTCCATCACGTGGGAGTGATGACTGTTCCCAGGAAATTCGACGACAGAAATGTGCACTTCTGCTTGGATTCCGTTTCCTAGTATTTACCTTAAATCTACAAATACAGTTAGAATAGCATAGATTCCGAATTTGCCTGATGGAGTGGCCAAATTGTTTGAGCCACTTCGGCTCCCGAGCTGCCCTATAAGCATAAAATCATAATTTTATGCTGTAAGCTTCGCAGTCTCAATGAAACCTATAATTGAAATACCTTATATCCTCCGAGGTGTGGCACAGGTCTTCCTGGTTTAGTAAAACACAGCATTCATTGGTGGGTAGGTGACATATTTTGTGTTTTACGAGGGGTATTTACAGTACATTCTCTTGGAATAACTGATCCAATTCGGTCTCAAAACAAACTAATTACAGTAGTGATCTCATACCGTAATCTGCTAACGCCAACAAAATGCTTGATTACAGGTACTCGTACATGATCGACAACATCATCCTGCTCATCACGGGCACTCTTCATCAGAGGTTGGCGTGTGCTTTTTTAGACGTAGTAAATAAGTCTCTATGATGAAAAACCAAAACTTTGTCTTATGACTCACTGTGAGTACCCTTTTATTGATTCTTGGCAGCGTAAATAGAATATTTGAACACAGTTGAGAGTAGGCTTCTATGACTCACTATGAGTCATCCAAGATTTGAACGATTACCGGACAGTATCCTGATGTTGATTGAGTTCGACAATTGCTGAAGAATACGTATTGCAGACCCATCGCTGAGCTCATCTCGAAGTGCCATCCACTGGGATCGTTCGAGCAGATGGAGGTGGGTGTTTCAGATTTCATTACTTTTTAGAAAGAGCCTGACACAAGTTGATCGGTGGTCCTGCCAATATTTGGTTTTGTGAACATTTTGTTGCCAGAAAATACGCGGTGTGATCGTTGAGTAACGTGCGATGTTGAATTTGTGATGCCATCATTTGCGCACAATAAGCCGTAACTCTTGCAGTTCTTTTTATTTTCATGATTCACTACAAACAGCAAAGTTGCTTATTTCAACGAGACGACCAACTTAGGTTGTGACAAACGGCCTCATCCCGTTGAATTTACATGATTTATAGCCGAATAGAAGCTGTTGACTACAGTAGTCGAAGACACCGTGATTACAGTGTTCATTTGCAGGCCATCCACATTGCCTCCACTCCGGCCGAGCTGTACAATGCAGTGCTGGTGGACACTCCATTGGGTAGGTCCATTTTTCTGCATATTCTGGGGGGAATCATTTGCGCACAATCGATAACTATTTCATTCCCATGATTCGCTACCGACAGAACATTTGCTCTGCTTGTAGAAACAAGCAACTTTTCTGTTGGTAGCGAATTATAAAGTTATGGCATGAGTTGATCCCATCCTATGTCCACCTGCTGGTATGCCACATTTGGGCAAGGGGATGATTACTAGATTACACTTTGAATGCCTAGTTGAGTTTGAGAAATTGATTGTTTTTTTAATGAAATACAGTTATCAGTATTCAATAACTTCCTACTTGCAGCCAACTACTTCGTTGACTGCATCAACGAGCAGGACCTGGATGAAATGAACGTCGAGCTGATCACGAACACACTTTATAAGGTGAGAGGGTTACGGCATATGGGGAGTACTGTACTTACATGGCGATTCGAGTTACGACAGTTGGCCTAGTGGGTGCTGTAGTACGGCTTTCCTTTTCTCATTCGGAGCGGTTGTCTCTTGCCACGGATAGAAAACCGCTCCGAATGAATTAGAGACAAGGAATGCACTACGAGGTTCTATAGACGGTCCCTACAGTCAAAAGGGAACAAATTGTGACAAAAATTGCTAATTAAAATACAGTCATTCAAAAGCAGCTCATGACATTTGTAAAGTGACCTCGTCATTTATGCTTATTCTACCCATTAGCGAAGGTAAAATGAACAGGAGAGTGCATTCCATCTCTCTGTGCTCTCCATCATGCGATCATGTCTGGTGTGTAGACACGACCGCACGAAGGAGAGCATGGAGAGACAGAATGCTATCTCGTGTTCATTCTGCCTTCCCTATTATCCATGTATAGACTGAATGGATGAGAAGCTTATGCCCTTAACAAACTTTAGGACAGTTCAGTGGTTACTCGTCAGTCAACATAGCTGTTGTTGTAATCTGATCCCTGTGATTCGGCTAAAATGCGCTAATATAGGTGGGGGATACGGTAGGTGCTCTGTGCCTGATTTGTGATATACTGTACTAATCTAGTTTCTGGAGGACTTCTACAACTTCTGCAAGAACCTCGGAGGCACGACGGCCGAAGTCATGTGCGAGATTCTCTCAGTGAGTTTTATGTTTCACTACTTGCATAAACATAGAATCAGTCCTTTGGAAGATAATATCTTTGCTTCATAACACAGTATGTTGTTCTGAAAATAGTGATTATCAGCTCTGAAAACAATCGTTACTTGTTCATATCATGTATACACTTCATGATATATTGAGCTAACACACCACGACTCTCAGTAATGTGCGAGAATCTTGCAGTGAGTTAAGTATTGATTGAATCTCCCCTTTGCAGTTCGAGGCTGACCGTCGTTCCATCATCATCACGATCAACTCATTCGACACGGAATTGAGCAAGGACGACAGGTGATTTATTCTCCTTTATTGGAGTGCTGAAAAGACCTAAATCCGGTGGCGTTAGGTTTCACTCACCACATTTGGCTGATATTTGGTCGGCTTAAACAATTGTGTGATCTTCCAAACACTACTGCAGCTATAAAAAAAACATATCTCTTATCGTTAGACTTGAAGGAGTAAAGGGAGATTGCACTTTCGGGTCTCGTCTCTCCAATTCCCTTACTTTCTCGTTGTCAG
>JACMIF010000518.1:21662-37605 GCA_014805445.1 Diplogasteroides magnus | reverse complement strand
CCGCCAGGCTTAAATCTCCCAATCAAGTCTGGCCTTAGCAGAAATGTGCCCGCAGGACGAATGAGCCTAGAGACACGGGTCTACCTTTACCTTTTTTTATCGCTCTTAAGGGAGATGTCATTGTTGAAAAGACAAGATCAGCTTCTGAACGAAATTGGTATCTTTTGTGAATCAGTTGTGGTTGTCAGGGGAATGTGGGTGCTATTTAGGGCCTTGGTCAATTCAAGGGGAGGGACGGGATTTCCGGTTTTCAATGACAGTGCCGAATGCCGTATCCTGTGATGAGAGTAGCGCTTTTTCGCGGTCTCGACAGATAGTTGGCTGTTGCAAAGCCGAGATAAAGAGAGAAGTGGGTCTATTATAGATGACATTGTAGCTATTGTAAACGGCACTAAGGCTTCGACGGTAGAAAAGGCGGAAAGGATACGAGCATTTCCACATTCAACTTCTCAACTGGACTGATTATTTTGTTTATTTATCCTACATAAAACGCACCCAGCAAAATTTCCTAAGTCCTTCGCCCTTTAAAACTTTAATGAAGCGTATGTCATCAGTGAAAGTTTATAAGAATCTGTTTTATTTTACGTTGTGTCTTATCCTCGCTCGTTACTTTCACAAATATGTTTCACCGCATTAATAAATTTGCAATTTCATCCTAAAGATAGTAACATCTTTGTTCGGAAACAATACCCGCAAAATCTTAAATGGCCGCATAATTCACTTTACTGTGTTTAGAGGCTCCAATCCTTTTCGTTAAACTCCACAAGTCTCCTCACCTGCACATGTTCCTCCTCCCACCTGCCTCCTGGATCTTGTGGAGTTGTCGGATAAACGATGGACTTTTTCGTTACATTTTTAACCGACTGTCACTCTCTGATTTCGCGTATATTTCGTCGTTTCTCTATCCTCCGCCCGTCATTTGGAATGTATTTCTGCTGACCTTTTGCTGAATATTTGAAAATAAAGTATCGAGCAACTCTTCTAATAGGATGCTATTGTTGACAATAGCGTCGCTTTCATGGCAGTATGGGTAAGTATGACAAGTTGTGGTAATACGGAGTTTAATAACTCTTCGCTTGCGCATTGGTGTACATTGCAAATTTTGTGAGGACGGGGTTTCACAAACTACAGTACCCCTTTACAGTTTTTAGTCAGTCCTCTTGGATCCTGGAAAAATGAAGTCCAAATAAACTACCATATCAATAGTGAAGGTTGCTTCGCACGCTTTGCAATAGGTTTCACATAGTGCATAACTACGTAGTGCATAACTTCTAATTCATACATTACTTTTGATTCATACATTGCGATTTGTTCATTTGCCTTTTAATTTTTGGACCGCCCCTAGGGGCCGCAAACTGTGATATTCAAGCAAAACTTTCACATGAGCGTCAGGGAGAATAGCAACTGCGATAGACAGTTGGCACCACAATCTTCTCTCTCAAAGGTACACTCCGGCACGCATGGTCAGATCCGCTGGCCGCTGTCAGTTAGACAATGGTGAGAGAACACAACTTCATAAGAGAGAACAGAGAAAGCTGACCGACAGTCTGACCGTAGGTGCTCCGGGGCGCCGAATATGGCAAACTGACATTAGACACGGTAGCTCCTGCAATTGAAGTGAGCTTTACTCTCACTTTTGTTTAGATATGGACTAATAGAGAATGCAGTTTACATTCAGAGCTAGGAACTAGCCTTGCTATAAAGCCACAATATCAAATTTTCATTTTATTTGCTAATTGGATAATTCAGATTCTACCGTGTCTAAAGTCAGTTTGCGATAGAATTCGGCGCCCCGGAGTGTACCTTTAAGGCAGAAAGACAATGCGCTTGGACATTTGCGAATTGATTTGTGGGCACCGCGACTGTTCAGAGGCATTTGACACAGTCCGTTCAACCAAACGCTAGGCTTTTTCTCGTCCGAGTATTTTGACGAATTCAAACGGCGGCTTTTCTCATTCGTCTAGTCCACGGAGTTGTTGTCGAGCGTAGAGACTCTCTTAGACAATGTGGTTAAAATAAGTTCTCTGTAAAAGCGGAGGAGGGCTCACCAGAGGGTGGCACACACCTTCAAATATTCTTGCCAGGTCTGAAACTTTCAGGGTAGGATCACCAGGGGTGGGATACACTTCAGCCGCGATTTCATAATTTTTGGTCAAAGATCAAAGATCAAAGATCAAATTTTCAAACTTTGAATTAACCCATATGTCGTATAGTCATTCGATAGAGCATCAAAAGTTATGTATAAGTTATTCATCGGTCATCACATTTTCTCGGTCATTTTTTGGCATGTTCGACCGTCGGAATTCACCCAAATTTCGGTTATGTCCGAGAAAATGTGATGACCGATGGCACCATGTTTTCTCGACGGAACTCGATGGAAGGGGTCAAAACAAGCATCTTTTCTTTGTGACACTTTTTCTGAATGTTTCAAAAAAATTGTGCAAAAGACGATTAAAGTTTTGCCGTCGCGGCCCGGAGTCGAACTGGGACCTTTCGCGTACTAACATATCTCCACATTTGACCATGTTAGGGTAACTGAAATTTGAAACAACCAACAGATGAAATGTTCATTGGGACCAGGCGGATAACATATAAAAAAATGGCGAGGACTTTTTTTTCCATATATTCGAGAAATTTGCGTTAAAGTATCATCATATGCAGTTTGTTCGACGTCCTGGCCATATATGTAGTCCAATATGGACGAAAACTTGGTTTTATGCATGACTTTTGATACTCTATCGAATGACTATACGACATGTGGGTTAATTCAAAGTTTGAAAAATTGATCTTTGATCTTTGATCTTCGACCAAAACTATGAAATCGCGGCTGAAGTGTATCCCACCCCTGGTGATTCTACCCTGAAAGTTTCAGACCTGGGAAAAATATTTGAAGGTGTGTGCCACCCCCAGATCCGTTCTTATAGAGAACTTATTTTAAGTTGACGATGCATGAGTTGTCAAAGTTTGTCTGGTGAAATGTTTATCGATTGATTATCGATCGATTTATCGATTACTCTTTGTACAGTTAGAAGAAATTGACAGGATTCGCATTGGCCGTAGTACTTTCCGCTGAACGACTCCTACTGGGATAACGGGGCTTTTCATCAATGGTCGATAGAAGGTCCCGACGAAGATTACGACGGGCGTGGGTTCGATTCTGAAATGCAAACGGTTCAGTGGACATTTATGCCAACATGGTCATTTTACAAATGACTTTGTGAGCCATAAATATCAGTGGATTCTATCTATGCCACTATTACGGCGCAAATATCCACCGAAGAAGAATAACAAGAAAACGCCTCATCTTAACGTTTTCCCTCATCTCGATCCTTTTCCTGAACATAAATTCCATCAGCGCAGTCAGCATAGCCAAGACCATCCCTGCTGAGAGAATGTAGAAGATTCCAGCGACCTGAACTTGTTCAAATATGTTTTAAAGCTATTTTATATATTCATAATCTTTAAGATAGTGTTAAACAGAGTATCGAGGTGAGAACAATATTAAAACATGGTCAAGAACACCTTAACTGGTAGCCCAATCTCTATAATAAAGAGCTAAGATCGAGAAATAACAATAAAGCAAGTTTTTCGTTGTATCTACGAATATGAAAATCTACCTTCGACAGGTTCAATGAAGCCGAGTCGGCCGATTCCTGAACGGAAAAGCATTGAATATTTCAATCCGCGTTAAGAGACCATGTCAAATGCTGGAATTGTCGCTAAACCCAGTATAACTTACAGTAATCCCTCCTGCATCACACTGTCCCCTGTCATACCACCACTTGTCCTCCAACTTCTTCAGTTCACCCTTCTCGTGAAGGTACAGAACGGCCAGATTCAGTGAGCTCCTGAAGTATTTCGAAATCCTCGAAGATTTCATCATCATTTGTGACGTCATCGATAGAAGACGTCATTTATTATGGTACCTGAGTGGATTTCCGATCTTCGTGGCGATGCCGTAGCCGATGGTGTTGAGATTGTGACCGACCTCAAGGAAAAATTATTTAAAAATAATAGATTTAATTCCCACTATCCGAATAGGTGGCCACTAGGTAAAGCAGAATGTACGCGAGAGTGCATTCTCTGTGCTCTCCATTGTGCGGTGGTGTCTACACACCAGATATGATCGCGCGATGGAGAATACAGAGAGACTGAATGCACTCTCGCGTTCATTCTGCACGCCTAACTATGTATCAGGAAAGAATAAATAAGGCTGTAATTTCCGAATTTCTGCAGATAAGCAGCTTCAGCTACTTTAGCGATTTCCATTCTCAGAAAAATTAAATGCTGACCTTCATAGTATTGCACGGTTTCCGCATGTTTTCGTAGTTGTTCGTGGTCTCTTCGAGCAGGAAAGCGTATCGGCCCTGGAATCAGTTATATAGCTCCATTTATAATTTCAATAAAGACCGACTACTAAGATGAAGCAATTGGCAGTGGATGGAACCCCCAAATGGCAAATCTCCGCAAACCTTGGCCTTTCGGACCCTCTCAATGCCTTGGTCATAAGTGTCGAAGAAGATCGGAGCGCTGTCGTTGAGTGCCTAAACAATCTCAACATCGCACATGCGACGGGTTCGGAGAAACTTTTAGAAAGAATGGGGAGGAGGGAATACCTTGTGTTTCCTATGTGATTTGACCATAAAGTCGTACATCTTGCGATAGAGTGGCACTGCGGAGTCCTGAAGCGAATTACAAGATATACTGTAACTGCTGAATAAACCAGACAATTGTGACATAATAGTGAAATTTGTTGATCATTGATATGTTTACCTCAAAAAAATTTCTTGTGCTTCCCGCCCCGAGTGTTCCATATAGGATGTTGGACTGACGTGCAAGGTCTTCGACACTGCAATCAATAATGATAAATCTTGGCAAAATGCCAACATGTTAAGTGACCCTATCACAATCAGTTGGCTACCGTAATCACCTCTCAATCGGCGGCGTCATCTTCTCCATAGTGAGAAACGCAGCCAAGTTGGCGGTGTACGACGAGACTATGATGAGGGTGAAGAACCACCAGCAGGCGGACGCCATTCGACCAGAGGGGGCTCTTAACACGATTCTTTTTATTGTTTTTCCTGAAATTTTGCCAAGACTTTTATTGATAGTTTATTATGTAACTTTTCGCGAAGAGAAACTAAAGAAAACAATTGACCTCGGCAAGATATCCGTGCCCTGTTGCATAAAAGCCGCGAGTGTGAACCACAGCGAATTGTAAAGGGAGAAGTCGTTGGTCACAGCGTATTCCTGAATTTATCTTATCTATTATTTGTTTGCTATGAACCTATTATCTAAGAACATTCAATTATGTGAAGCTGTAAATTTTTGATTTAAAATTGTCTGTGAAACATATCTGCAGATTGCCGTTTCACGGAATCAATGATAGATTTATCAGAAGAACCGTGAAACGTATTCATAACGTGAAAACGTAGTGTAAATATATTTTATTATTTAGAGAACCTGCGAGGCGGGATTGATCAATTGTTGGCGCTGTTCGTAAGGCGAGAACGTGGATACTATGAAGATCGTCAAGGAAACCTGTAAAAATCCATTTTTCTCTATTTTGAAATGGTTTATTCGATAACATTATTTCCGAAACTATTGCTTAAAGAGGCGAAATTTGCGCCATAATGATGAAATGGTAGATACCGGAATCATACATCGGTAAATTTCACCATTTCGGCGCAAATATCCATGGTTCTATCGTATTTCGTCAAATCCTTACCCCGACATACGAACACATCGTCAGAATCCAAATCGTCTTTCCCAAAGGCTGCATGAAGGAGAATATGGAGAATTCCTGAAGGGCTGAAGGATTCAACCAGAGTTTGCAATTCCTCTACTTTTCGGAGTAGTCCAATCATCAAAGAACAAGGATTGTTGTTGTTATATTCGATTTTGTTCAGATATATGCAACATATTTTCGTGCACCGGTTTGGAATATGTTTCACAGTGTTCACAAAGGCAAGGGAAGACAGCGAATACAATGAATGTATCGTGAATGCCGGTCGAAATAAAATAGAACGAAGACGGAAATGTGTTTACGGTTGCTAACGGTTTTTACTTATATGCCAGCAAAACTCCGCACGATTGATGGCGTCACATTTAGCAATCAGACGGAGAGTCAGTTGTTTTATGTTTTGGATACCTGTTTCTCCGGCTTCTGAATCATAATTGATATTCCAGTGGTCATGAATGGTTTGGAGAAGTCGACCACACGCTCTCTTTCCTCAAAATTGACAATATTTATAAATTTAATACATGGCTAAGCAACATGCTCCACATCAGATAATTTTGGTACTATCGAGCCTAAAGAGTCGAAGAAGCATATTCAATAAACTTATGGATGATCTGACCTGGTTGATAGTAAGAGGAGCGACGGTCATATCTGCGGTCTGAAAAGGATAAGTTTCAACTCGAAGATAAATTGCAACAAGTCAACGGAGCGATGATTTCTTGGATGGGTTTTAGGAAAGCATGAATTAACCCAGTCACGCTATGTGTGATATGGTTTTCTAACGAATGTCTCTAACCTCATTCAATAAGTATCCAATCATTCCATCCCAACTGCCGTCTGCCTGCTTTCTGCCGTATTTGTTGCCGTCAGAGATGAAGATTTCGTAACTGAAAGAATTGAAAGTTTCGTCTTCTCTACCATTCCAAAGAATCTCCATGACACCATCTAAATATTGCTATAATATATTCAATCAATATACAAAAGAATAATCGGGTTTTTCAGAAAGGGTAAAAAACAATAATAAAGCAGAACTAACTGGAACCCGGATATGTTCTCTGCCAACTTTGCCAGCATATCGACGCAGAATCCCTCGAATCTAAATTCTGGGTCGTTAGTTGCAGCAAAGATGCGAAGATTTGCGACACGATAGTGAAACCGACGCTGATTGTGATTTGTGGAGGCTCTGTGGTTCAATATCCAATAGTGTTGGCTAATGAAATATTCAGGCGAGAGGGAATACGAAAGTACACGCCCTCCTTCGTATTCCATGGTATGGGAATACGAGCGAAGCGGTCGGCCATTTTTTTTAGGATTCCAGGGAATCCGAGCGGTTTTCCTTCGTATTACCCTGAATACGAGCGTTTGTCTTGGCATTTGGTGACCTTATCGGCAACATAGACGGTTGAAAAAGTTTATCATGTAGTAACTTTTAGCGTAGAATCCGATTATCATAGTCATTTGCTTTGTTTTTGTTGTCTTGATTTTTATTCTCGAAAACTTCAAGGAATTTATATTATCACCGGATGCCATGACAAAAGCTCTTATTCACGGGAATACGAGGGAAAACCGCTCGGATTCCATGGAATCCTAAAAATATGACATGGCCCGCTTCGTTTTCATTTGAATATGAAAAATGAAGGGAGACGGCCGCTCCAATCCATGAAAAAATGAAATGGGGATAAAAGTGCAACTGCTCGTATTCCATTAGCCAAGATAATATCCAAGATATTGCCATCGTCATTTTTTCTGTATTATGAGCTAACCGGTCATTCCCATGGAGTGTCTTGTTGTCAGTCTCCCGTTTGAGCATTACGAAAGGCTTCACCTGAGCAACGATAGCGGTTCGTACACAAAAGTACTGTCATCTTGAATCTGAGGCTAACGACAACTTGGTACTGCGGGAGGCAAACGTGTGTTTTAAATGGCGACAGAGACATTTGATTTTCTGTGTGTAGGTCCTCTTAGATTTAGATCACAAATGTGAAATGCCATTTTGAATTATTATGGTGCAAATGTTCATGGTACACACTTGTTTCACCCAGTAAAAAAAAGTAGTCATACGCGTTGACGTTTATGCTCCTCTTCAACAAGATTCAGCTATATTTGGAAGTATTTCCAAGTAAAAAAAACCTCCTCACCAGCACTGTGACTACTTTGTACACGTATTTGTCCGGCCGCGCACGCATTGAGGGAATTTTTGTGATCGACTGAAAAGATATTACGGATATGTTTCACGATTGGAATAAAGCCGATGCAGATTATCACTCAATGGTATAACTTTTTTACTTCTTAATTCTTAATATTATAATAAAAATTCCTCTATTCGCTTATCTATTCATTTTTAAACGAATGTAACCATTTTTACTTACATGACTCCTCTCTCCCTCGAATCCCAGTGTGGGCCATTGCGAATGCTTCCATTCGAAACGCTGTAAGCTCTCATTATCTTGCAAAAGTCATTGCATCAACATCACGGAACAGTATATTCGATTCGGCGTATTTTACCCATGCTTCATATCTATTATGCATCCTAACTGTTATTCCTAGTACGCGTCTCACACCTGGATGCCACCCTGGTCTCTCATTTTTACGTGCTGTTTCGTCGTTACGAGATATGTTTCAACTGTGAGATAAATAGACTAGAGGAACAGTTCAGTTAGGATGCTTAATAACGGAAGTGAGCTCCCAAATAAACATGGAACAATTAATTGAAATTGTTACTATTTTCATGCATTATCACTTACCTCCACAATGCTGTTCAAACTGCTGTGCCCCGGTCGCATCTCGATTACAGTAGCTGAGAAGTTCCGTCTGAGACCAGTTACTGGATCGAATTCGATATGACCTGTCAGAGTGCCATCGGAAGATCCAAGCGTGGTCTGAAATTAGAAAGCAATGAAATTATTGACGACTTTTACAATCTGTTATTGTTATAGAGACCACTAACAAATTGAATTTTGGCTATTTCAAAGTGTCTTATGGAATTCGTGAAACATATTCGAATCTAGTCAAGTACCACGACAAAATTCGCCAATCTGTCAGTTCCGCAAAGCTAATGTTTCAACGCTTTTATAAAAGATGGCAATTGACGTTGAAACAATTCGTCCATCGCACGATATTATTTATAAAGAAAGAGACTGTTGTTATGTCGAACCTTGACAATAGCATCAGCGAGTACTTTCCCGTGCTCAAACGGCTCGAAGGGACGGCCGTGATGGAGGAGATCCTGCCACGAAAACGATAACTGTTATCAGAAATAAATCAATACCCACAAAATTATGGCTTTCTTCCTAGCATTACGATTACTGTAATCAGTCTTCATAAAATACTTATAAAAAAAATCTTATAAAAAAAATAAGATTTGGTTGCATTTATCGATTGCCGTGATGCGAACACTGTAGTTGAGTATGTATAGACTACCTCATTTGGCCTGCAGTAGACTCCAGGATAGCCGTGGTTAAAAAGTTGGTTGTTGGAGAAGGAACTGCAATGATCGGGCATTTGTGCCATAACAATCAAATGAGTATTTAATCGAAACTCACATTGATCTTGCTTCAGTTTACTACTTTTTTGCCATTAAAATGTGTTTCACAGTCTCCATATCATCGAAAAATGAATATAATCACAATTCCAATTTCATATTCGTTCTTTTATAATAAGTTCACAATCTGTGCAATAAAACTATCGTCGATCCCCTCTCACTTGTTCAAAAGGACCTTGGTCATGACGTCATCAATCGATAATCGTGACATTTCGTCTCTCTTTGTACGTGATAACCACTACACCACAAGACCACATTCATTCTCACTGTAAAACATAGATGAAGGAATAGATATTGTTCGAGGCCAGACATATGAAACCATTCGAATTATGATAGTTACGATATGCCAACTCCGAATGAATCGAACCTTTTCAGCAATGCTTCATTTTCGTTCCATCGAATACGATTCCCACCATCAACATTCCATTAGTACTATTTTTGTCCAAAAGATATCTCAGATCAATGAAAATTGCTAAAACATTGATCATGGCCGGGATCGAACCGGCGGCCTTCTGCGGGTAAAGCAGACGTGATAACCACTACACCACAAGACCACTTGCTCTGTTACCGTCGTCCAAGACTTCCAAGATTTCTATAACAACTGAAACGGGAACAAAATGCAATCGATTGCTGTTTCGCGTAACCATTACATTCCCATATTCCTCAGTCGTCAAGAATAACTAATCCGGAAGGTTCGGTCAGTCTGGATTCTTACTTCTTGAATATCCCCTCTCCATTGTCCCTCAGGGCAGTTCCTGCTGCAGCGGCTGCGACTAGTAGAGCATCATGGGCCATGGCTGCCACTGGCTGAATGTATTTCGTTGTAGGGGTCAAAGGGGAATGAGGCAACTACGGCATGAATATTTGCGTTGCAATGACGAAATACGTAAGCGAGTCTGTCTGTTTCGTTTTCACAATGCAGGTGAACACTGATTTATTGGATTAGCGTCAACACAGTGAAACTTATTTATAATTATTATTTATTATAATTATAATCTAGATACCGTGAAAACAATGTTCGAAGAATGAACACGAGACATATATCAGTTCCATGAAACATACCGGAATGGAGTCGACACGCTCGGTAGCCTCCCGGAAGCGCTCCTCGTATGCTTTCTTGTTCTTTCTGAAGATTTCGAATGTGTTTCACATTTTCCTTAAGAGCTGACACATAAGAAAAAATCAATGGGAGTTGTAGATAATGTTAAATATTTTATATAACATATTATTTGACTAAAGTGTGAAGCCTAGTCTTGAACATTTGGTTTGGAATATTAGCCGTACTGCGCCCACAGTCGCGGCAAATATTGATTGATGACGTCAGATAGACACTATGATTATTGATTGAATTCTCTCACAGGAACTGTTTGTTGTTAGGGTCAAAGATCTGGAACATTGTGATGTTGACGAGTGTGTAGCGAAACGAGTGCAGATCAGCATCCTCAACTTGCTGCAAAGGAATCGATAATGAATTCATCGATCGATAAACGTTTCGATCGATAACTACAATAATCAGCATCCTCAACTTGCTGCAAAGGAATCGATAATGAATTCATCGATCGATAAACGTTTCGATCGATAACTACAGTAACCCCGATTCTAGTAGACAGTGAGTTGCTCTTTGTAAAAAAAAACAAGATTATGTTTCAGTGACAAGGTAAAGAATACTATGAAAAAATTCGCCCTTAATAAAATGCATCTAATAAGTATTATATTGAAGAGAATATTGAAGCTGGCGAAACTCGGTTAACGAGTTTTTAAACAATGACAAGCTCAGAACTCACAAAGTTGGCGAAAACATAGTTGAATTGTCGCATGACAACTGCACTCTCCTCCACTGCATGGAGGAATGAACTGATGCGATACGATCCCTCGAGGTCTACGATCACGTTCCAGGATCTGAATGACAATTTAGGTCACATTAGATGTGAATCATAGAGCATCTTTCTTTTCTACTTCCCATAGACGAATGATCTTTTGTATAGTACAGACGGTTCGTTGAGCTGCGATTCACACTCAGATTTAACCATGACCACCCGTCCTTAACAATCTACCGATTGATTGATTTAAAGTTATTGTGTTGTCATACACGATCGGCGAAAACGTCTATTCGCGGGGTGTTATATCAGAGAGTTATGAACTATTATACTATAGGTGTCCTTTCTCAATACATGAGGTGGATGTGAAACGTATTTCGTCTGGGTTGCCTCCATCGTCCTCCCATCATCCGCCATGGAACTGTTGGCAGCTGCTGCGGCTGCCTTTGCAAGTGCATTCTCAGAACGGGAACGATGGAATTGGGAGACGCAGTCTCTGAAAAACAAATGATGTTTGCGTGTTGGCATTCCTGCTCTAACCAGGTATCGACTAGATATCCATTTTATTCAAGCAGGGAGTGGTTTGTAAGAAAATCCAGTCACGAGATGCAACGTGATAGCATCCGTTTAAAAAAATCTCGTCGTGCATTCATTTTTTTGTTGAATCCCACGTCCCTATTATTCTTTTACAGCCATTTATGAGAGTTTTCTTCTCATTAGACCGAAGAAAGAATAGAAATGATTCTCTGACCTGAAGAACTCCTCCTGTATGGGTGCCCTGAGTGGTTCCACCTTCAGTTGCATACTCCTCACTCCTCCATTTTGACCACGAGCAGAGATTGAGGAATACAGGGCGTTTAGGGTTCTCTCGCCTGAAAGTCTGAATATATATTGATGCTGGAACATATCCAGTTGTCAACCAGATGGAGGATCCACACTTGGAATATCGATCATGTTTACATGAATCGTAAGCAAACCAGGAGAGTGACAATGCGCTATTTTTTCGTTGAATCGATTTGCATCTTGAGCATTTACTCAAAAGCGAAGTTGAAAAAATTGAGCTTTGTCACAGGTTTCATGGAGACCATAAGAGGCAGAAATGGCGTGTTTGGACGATAGAACCATCATAAAATTGTGAAATTTAACAAACCATTGGCTCCATCATGTATATAGACGACCTCCTTCCATCCCTTGTACGCAATGTAGTCCAATAACAGGTCCTTCAATGAATTATTTTCACTTTCTCAACAGAAAAGCATCCTAATGCACCCCATTGACACGATAAAATATTTTGTTTTACATCCTGCTGAATTTACAAAAAATATGAAGATAAACCTCTATAGGTGGATGTACTGAGAATGTGAAGGGAGTCGTGCCGGGAGTCAAGTCTGAAGGACGGAGGTCGGGTACTTCCCAGTCAAGGATAGGCACCTATTAAGAATGAAGATTTTTATAATCATTTGATTTTCTAAGAAGAACCGCCATTTCATTGAAAGCGTTAGCGTCTTTTTTGTTATTGTTACATTCCATTGCCGAATTCAACTGAAAATTATATTGAATGCGTGCTGAAACATACCTCAACCGCGTTGGCTATTGCCCTGTGTATTCCATAAGTGTGCCGTTGTGTGCCCGCGAGAGCCATCATGTATCCGAGTTTGAGCTCATCGCAGACTAAATAACTAAATTCGTATTTATATTTTCTCCAAGAATCCAGCACAGAATTGAATTTCCGCACTTCTCACTGCGTTTATGAATGTCGTGAAACATACTTCAAAACAGCGCGAATCAATGAATTATCGTATTCCGTCCCTTGCCTCGCCGTTTCTGGCAATCATGAAACATATTTCAATCGGATAGCTTACCGATGTTGTTCAGGTTCCAGAACACGGTCGATTTCTCGAAGGGGGGAAGGCTGCGGGTTCCTGAAACGCATTTTTATGTTGCAAGCCAGATGTTCAACTCCTTTACGCTGTCACTCAGTAGACATCGCACAACGCTTCTGAGTCGTCTCACGAAGTGCATTCATTCTCTCTAGTTCATCTCTGAGCGGTTGTCCCTTACTGATGATAGACAACCGCTCGGAGATGAATTAGAGAAAATGAATGCACTTCGTGAGGCGACTCAGAGGCGTTGTGCGATGTCTATCACTCAGGACAGATATACGGGGTCAAGTTGAGTAAGGGTTCGAAATAAGGATAAGGATAGCACATACCAAGCAGCACATCCACGTCGTCCGGTCGTGAATTGACAGTGAACTGAGCGAGATGGAGCATTGCCTACGAATTATATACTGGGGTTTAGAGAATAGATGAAGTTCGCACTATTTTTAACAAATAATTATAAGCATTTATGTTAGCCATGAAACATAACTGAAAGTAAAGTCGAAAGAGAAAACACTGCACTGATAGGGATTATAAAACGGTAAAAAGTGCATATCTCATTCGCCTGCTCTCCACGGAGCCGTTGTTTCTATGTTTGATATATAGCCGCTCCAAGGAGATTATACGAATTAGAAACTTTTAAAATAGTTTTAAAATCCCCAATGCGACTATGATTTGGTTTATTTTTGTAGAAAAAATAATTCTCGAAGTGATATTGTTTGTAGCAGAATTGTCACCCTTTATCTAAGCCATGAAACACAATCAAAAAGGTGCTCGAATGAACAAAAACCATTTTGTCTATTGATATTTTCACCTGAATCGCCACCGCGGTAGCATTGTCGCTGTCGGAAGACTCGATGAAAGCTCCTGGAAGGAGATTGTTAAATAAAATTATTGTAACAAATAAATTCGTGAGGAAATCAATACTTACTCAAAGGAATCTTCGCACCGGCTTTGATTATGCGTAAATGCATGAGTATTACAAATATCTTGAACAGGGAGGACATTCTCATTTTCAGTCGCTTTTAGAAAGAAGTCGAGGTGATAAGAGTGTGTCCAGTGTGAAATCGACGGTAGACGACTGCCCAGAAAACAAGAATAAGAATAAGAGGAATTGGCTCCAGGACTAGGGGAAATGGAATAGGATGCCTGCCCCTCCCTTTCCTCTCAGAAGATAAGTGTGTACCCGTGTCAGGGCCAATTTGGGGATGAGAAAGACCTGAAGGGAGGAAGGAGAGGCAATATGAGGAATAGGAGCCCTCAGGGAGCTTCTCCTCCCCTGCAGGGTAAGAAAATGAAGAAGCTGCAACTAAATAATTTCACCATTTTCAAAAAAGTCCATAATTTTGGGCTCACAGGTCTAACTGAACAGTAGTTATAGTAAAATATTGAATCATTCACTGTGAAATTCTTCAATACGAAAGAGAAAGTGAATTTGAGCATTTTCAGAACCAGTCATGTGAATTATATGTTTCAAGTACCATGTAAAACATCAAATCGTTCACTGATTTGATGTGGATCTTCCATCCCCCTTATGATCAGCAAAAAAATACTGCATTGAAACTGAAATAAATGCATTTCGATTTTACCATATTTGTACAATTGCTCAGTTGCCATTCACCCAAATCCTATCGAGAATGCTTTTCTACTTGTTGTTACCGCGCTGAATCTTAATTGATCTGTCATTTAGTGTTGCGCAATCAAATTACTGAAGCAGTGTCTAGCCGTCTGCGTCTATGATAATCCCACACTCTCTCACCACTAGACTCTTAGAATCATACCCTCTTTTGCCATCTCAAAACCGAATCTCGTCTCTCTATCATCTAGGGGTTCTATGTCGGTAAATTCGTCTTCACTCTTCTCCTCAGCGCGGTGGTCTCGGCCTCTGATAGACAACAGAGCTGCGGAGAAGATTGACGACAAATTTACCGATTTAGAACAACTACACTATCAGCTAACCCTTTCCCCGAACGTTTTTCGTCCCTCGGCCGCGCCAGTGAGACGAGAAATTTCCTACATAAAGCGGCGTTCTCGAACTCTCACCTGCCGTCACTCGACCAACTGCAAAAGGTTACTTTTCCAATACTTCTAAAAGCTATTATGCGTTATTTATTGGTTTTATGTACTCCCTAGAGCATTGGAACCCTTACTCTTGGTTCTGATTCGTAGATACGAACCAGGAAATTAGTCCCAAATAAAATTTGTTTCTGACCTAAGCAGTCTTATGTGAATATGTTTCACACAGCTTACATGGTAATGAAGATGCCATAATTTTGTTCTTGTCCCTGCCCCCTCAAAAACACTAAACACTAATCAACTGGCTTACTGTAGATGTCGTCGCGGGACGCGGCCTTCACGGCCATCGTTGGAGCTGCAGGTTTGTAGTTTTATCTCGTGCGGTTCGAAGTTCGATTTTAAATATTCTAAGGATTCTAAATCGATAGAAACGTGCATTTCATTACAACTAATTCCGCCGAACTGCTGGCTTTACGTTCGAAAGACAACTGCTCCGAACGTATTAGACGAATGAGAAATGCAATTTATTAGCGGTTTAGAAACTATGGTTAGAACAGTGTAGTTTGATCATTGATGTCTGTAGTTTACCCCCAATTCAGGAGCGCTTTCACTCGTTTCGCTCATCTCACTCGCCATCACGCTGCCTCTGGCATCAAACTACATCTCCACCGTGAACGAGCGAGTGGCCAATGAACTCGCGTTCTGTGAGGTTTGTAGCTTGTATTTTTTAAGTTTAAGATATCATCAAATACATTAGCAACTTAACGGCGTTCACACACCAATTTACGCTCTCCCTGATACATATCTCATTTGCGGAAATTCATTCTACTTATTGAGGCCTAAAGAATTTTTAAAATATGTTTCACGCGCTATGTAAAAGCGACCGGCAACATGATCAACGATTGGGGGGGCTCGCGGGGGGGGTGGTGGGGGGGAGGAGGGGGGTGGG
>JACMIF010000518.1:0-21653 GCA_014805445.1 Diplogasteroides magnus | reverse complement strand
TTGCGGTAAATCATTGTACTTATTGATGCCAAAATTAATTTTTAATTTTTTTTCCCCCGCTAAGTAAAAGCGAACGGCAACATGATGCAAGCTTCTCCCCCCCCCCCCATTTTCAATTTCATTCGCATAATATTGCAGCAATCCGCAGCAGACGTGATGTCCGAGGTGCTGATCCACAGTGCGAGGGCTCCCCTCCCTCAGGTGAGCGTGGTCCCGAGTGGAATTTGCATTATCGATTGGGTGTACGGTAGAACAATGATCTATCGATTAGCATACTGCAGCTTTCCATCCGACAACAATTCAGGTCCGCGTCGGCAACCATTCTCGCGTTGCCCGTCAGGCCGGATATAACAGTGGCTGCCAAGGTGACAATTTTCGAATCCGCTAATCAGCTGATGTTCCGGACTGGGGTAAATTGTGTAACTTCTAGGCTGCTGCCTGCCTGGCCAGCCCGGACAGGCCGGTGCCAATGGTTTGAACGGAAAGCCCGGAAGACCCGGAGCAGAGGGAGCGCCCGGATTCCCCGGAAGACCCCCGAGGTATTCACTTTGTATTTTACAACGAATTAGGTGTTTTAAAACTGTGAAAGCTCTTCGGATTGAAATAAAAATGCAGTTGCGATGATTTATCTTCGTCGTGAAACATATTCGAATTGCTCAAGCAGATCAGAATTAGCACTTACGGCACCCAAATAGCTACTTTTGTTTATTATATGCTATTATTTTCAAGAGACATCAACGATAGATACATTGGCAAGAAAGGAAGTGTAATTATTTATCTCCGTTCTGAAACTTATGATTATAATTGATGTGGTCGCACAATTTATCGTGGCAAGATCATCGTTTCTTTCGCTGTTTCGTTTTATGCATTCCCTGAAACATACATCAAATCAAATCCACTCACCGTAAATCCTAATGTCGAGGTCGTCGACCTTTCTTGCTTCCGTATTTCCACTTTCATTGTCTATTGCCCACTCGTATGCGCTTTCGTATCTTGACAATTAGAGATAACAGCTCATACTGAGAAAAAAGGTTACTCACAATCGAAATACGAGTAACTGCCGTTACTAAATATTGGGTAAATTGACCCACTCTCAGTATCAATTTTATAGATATTTATTAACTAAAGTTACTAGAATGTCGATTGTGTTATTTAGAGTGAAACACCTTAGATTGGCATCATTATGGTGGCTCAAATGTGTGAACGGCTCACCCTAAAACCGCCGTTCCCGAAAAGTGAAAGCATCCCCTGATTACAGGTTCTGTCAAGACCCCACGCCTCCTCCCTGCAACCCCTGCCCACCCGGACCCGTCGGACCGCCTGGACCTCCCGGCCCGAAAGGTACCGTAACCTCTGACTGAGTCCCTGAATTAGGGGTGTCAGGGTACAGTTGACTATTTCATCCCCGGTCGAAGTTATGACTCGTGCGCCCCACTTGGCATGACACAAGAATAAAAGAGCGAAACGGCGGAAATTTCCGGTTGCCAGTCGGTCGCGGTTGCGCGGCCGGAACACTGCCACCACCAAACGGGGAGGGGGAGGGGGAGAAAGGAATTTCATTCTGTCTAACCGCCCGTACTCTCTCCTTCTCTCGTGTCTCTCGACTCTTGAGAGTGTCCCCCCTCGGTCCCCTTGCACTTTCCCTAACAGCTACTCGACCCCAAGCAAAGAACAGCCAGGCACTCTCGAAAGAACAGCATGACGTCACTGCAGCCTTAAAAACACCATCAAATATTTTTGCTTCAGGACAGCCCGGATTCCCCGGACAGCCTGGACAGCCTGGCAACTGGGCCGCGCCCGGACAGCCCGGAGGTCCTGGAGAACCTGGAAGCGCTGGACCCGCTGGTAGGTCATTCAGTTGCTTTGAATGATCGTTACTATAGCTGAGATTTAGGGTGATTACTCGCAGGTTGTCATTGAGCGATAGATCGGAACAAACAAAAAACGAAAAATTCTATTCAGGACCCGACGGCAGACCCGGAGGCCAAGGCAACCCGGCCTACTCCCGCCCCGCCTATCCCGGAGATCCCGGAAGACCCGGACAGGATGTAAGCATTTCAGGCTACTGTAGATCTCCGCTCAGGGGCCGAGAATAGATGTTAAGTAACCCTATCATTTCAGGGAAAGCCCGGAGGCAACGGCCAGCCCGGTCACAAGGGCCAGCCTGGATCGCCCGGACAGCCCGGCCCGAGGGGACCTCCCGGACCTCCCGGAGGACCTGGAAATGCAGGTAAACGGGTTGCTCATGGGGAGCGAAAGTGGAAAAAAGGCCGTTTAATGGATTTTTTGCACAGGACCCAACGGCAATCCTGGATCTCCCGGCCAGCCTGGCAAGGAGGGAGAGAAGGGACTCTGCCCCAAGTACTGCTCCCTCGACGGAGGCATGTTCTTCGAGGACGGCGTCTTCAGAACGGCACGCATGCTCTAGAGATTACTGTAGTCCCGACCATTTGTACCGTGGGTCAACCACGGTTTCTTGGGTCATGAAGAATAAAGAGATTTCATCACATGCTTTAAGTCCACATTCAAGACGGTAACATTGGCTAAATGGAATGCAGTATTTATGGGGATGATGAAACATATTTGTTTTCAAAGCACTCTGCCATCTTGAAAGATCTTAAAGGACCCTGTTATCGACCGTAGTCAAGGGTGCGTTCCCCTCGGGAAACTCTCACTTTCGTTTTCCTTACAGGGACAATGCCAATCAGAGCAAATTGCCGCTTCCAATTGGTTTGTTGTCAAGCGAAAGTGGCTTGGCCTTTGGCGCGTTTTTCCCCAGCGTCTCAAGCGGACTTTCTCTAAAGGAACCCTATGAAAAGGATGGATACAGGGGCACTTTTTTGCCTCGTTCAAGTCGTTGGCTTGATTGAATTATGGCCAAAAGTCATGGAGAGAAAAAGGGAAAAAGAAATGGAATCTGTTTCTAAAGCGGTAGTAATGCGCATTTCTTATTCGTCTGATTACCGCGGAGTGGTCGATAGATAGCTGCTCCGAGAGGGTTAGACGATTAGAAATGCACTTTACTATCTATTTGGGAATACTAGACGTGACCAATTCCAACCGGCACTAAGCACGGGAGACTTTATCTGGCCAATTACATAGTTGGCAGCAAGAGTTTGATATCGTTTTTCTTTCAGAAGAATGCAGAGATAAAGGATCGGTGAAACATAACCGTTCTCGTAGTCTAACTGCCAAGTATACATTAGGGCTACGAAATCAGCAGTAAAGTACATTATTAATCACTCTAATACACTTGAGTCTCTACGTTCGATGGACAACAGCTCCGAGTGGATCAGACGAGTGGAAATGCACTTTGCTATCGAAATCCTAGACATAGCCAATCCCTACCTGCACTAAGCGAGGTAGACTTGTATCTTTCACTAGTTCTCTTATTTCCACTAGTCTCTCGCCGCTAAACCCCGTAAGTAGACAGTGGAGAGAAACCAGAAGGAACAAGGAAAGCTTCTTATGAATGCGCTAAGTGGCTACAGGAATAAGCGGAGTCTGCTCTAGAGACATCTCTTCCCCCCTTCCCGCCTATTCTCGCTTTTTTCTCGGCGTTTAGCGCCTCCGCTAAATGGCGTAACTCCTTCCATCCAAGCTCCGCCCCCTATTTGCCCCCCGGGGGCAGTGGAGTCAAAAAGCCACAGTTCGCGGTATATAAGGAAGGAGGCGGCGCTTCCACTTTCCAGAGACACTTTCACTCCTCCGTTTCATTCTTGTTGTTGTTGTGGAGTTTAGCGAGTGACAGGGTCCCTTAACATTTTTGCTATGGTTGGAAGTGTGCCTACCTTGTGGTTTATGTTTCAGGGATACTATATATTTGAAGATATTCCCCCTGTTCAGGCTCCGAATGCTGGTGGAGTCGGACGAGCGCGAGCGCGCCTATAGGCTCGTCGCCTATTCCTCAGGTAACCATTTCGTTTCCATTTGTCAATCCCCAGTAAAAGCCTGAAATTCGAAACCTCGATATGAAACCGCTTATCCCTGTTGCGCCGTAATCCGGATTCGTGTGATATGTGCACCCGGTCATTTGTGAAACGGCATTACGTCCGTTCTCAAGCCATACCATTAGCGGTTCTGGATGTGTTTCAAAGACCCCATTAATGGAAACATTGTGGAATCCGCTAATAGTCTTTCTGTTTCTAACACAACATTGAAAAATGATAAAATTGAGCAGAGAATTCATTATCTTTGTTAAATAATCCTAGAACTCGTTTAACTTGAATATCCCAATCGGTTTTAAATGCTTAAGAGTAGGGTTCCTTAAAATCATTTTAATAAAAAAAACATTTAAAAAATAGCCCTATCATTCACTTAATTGTCTCTCTTTCAGTTGCCTTCTCCCTAATCTCCCTCATCGCCCTCTTCCTCTCCCTGCCCCTGGTGAACAACTACATCGCCAATGTGCACTATAGAGTGCAGTCAGAGATGGAATTCTGCAAGGTGACAGGGTTATTTAAGATTACGGTAGATGACGGGGTTACTTAACTTGATATCTCATCGATTATTTCATCTCTTGGTCTATTAGCCTTCTCTGCCCCTTGTTTCATACAAAGTACTGGGCAATAGAGTTGGTCTGAACAGTTCGAGCTCTGATTTGATATTAAAATTTTGAAAAAGGCCAAAGCATACTGATCACCTTATTATGTTCATCTCCCCTCTTATCCTTTTCCTGTTGCTTATTCATGCCGGGTGCTAATTGTACACACCACTCAGCACATTCAATGCACCATCTCTATTGTTGCGCAACCAGAATTGTTTGTTCCTTTTTTATGCTTCATCCTTTCCTGGATACTAAATCCCGTAAGTAGGGTGTTCGTCTCTCAGTAGCTATATGCGTGAAGCAACTGTTCACTGACGAGTTCATATATGTTTCAAGAGCTCTTTATCACAGTATTATGAAAAGGGGTTTCCACATGCAAGAACAAAAACGCACTCGGCACACCACAATACTACACCACAATTGAGGTTTAGTCTCTCGCGGCGAAACCCCTGATTATTCAATTCAATGTACGGTAGAAATGCCGCGAGAGACAACGGGGTTTGAAGAGACACGACGAGACGATCAGACGGTTCATGTATGCAACAAGAAAACTATAATAGCGAATAACCCAAGAAACGCGTAAATTTCGTGTGTTTCTCTCTGAAAAATATGCAACACGAACAATATATAAGTTATTCGACCGGTTTGTTCTTGCATGTGGCACAATACTGTTTTATCTTCTTGAATTATAATATACTGGTACTGATTTGCATGTACACATTCTAGGATTTCAAAAACGGTAGCAAAGCGCAGTTGTCATAGGTCTAACCTCTATTGAGCAGTCGACTACACCATGTTACATGAGATGATAAGAATAATAATCGCACCTTACTACCGTTTCTTAAACTCCACTACGTTCTAAGACAAAATTCACACCAGTTTCTGAACAATTAATCCCGAAACAGTCACTGGGTAGGGACGAATGGCTTTTGCCACTCCTTCTAGAAGCAACGATCCTGATCCAGAGATCAAAAGCCTAAAAGCCTAATCCCAAGACGAGAGAGCACGAGCATCGAAGAGATCCCAGGCGATCAGAGAAATCCCCATCCTAATCCACCGCAAATCTCCCTGTTGTCCTTGGCGCAATCCAGACAAGGGCGCATATACCCCCACTGACTTATGAGATTTAGTACAGCCACTAAATCTCACAAGTTTTTGCTTCATCCCATGGCTAATAGGATTTAGTGTGTGCGACACTTTTTAGGGGGATTTAGCACATTACCATGGAAGTCATACGGTTTTTTGGCAGAGTCATTCCAGAATGATTGATCTCCCTCTAGGTGTTTTTATTGGCAGCCGCATGAAAGGGGGTTGAGGAATCGCCAAATAGCAACAATCTTGGTTAGGTGATGACTTTTAGTGGCTGCGGAGACGTTTTTATAGAATTCATAGACTTATGGGATTTACTGGAAAAATGTTCTTTACTACCGATACCCTGCTAAAACCCGTAAGTTGCAGTTGTCCGCTCGAGATGTGATGATAGAGGTGGCTGAGTTGAGGAGTGCACATAAGGGATCCTCAATTCCTCTTCCTGACTTCCTTCGTTTACCCGCCAACTCCACCAGACCCAGGAGGCAGGCGGGAGGAGGAACATGTGCAGGTGAGGAGACTTGAGTAGTTTAACGAAAGTGAAGAGAGCCACTAAACACAGTGAAATGAGGCCAGTTTGTAAGCAACGATACACTGGAGATTTTCGAGATTGTAGACGATGGAAGCGAACCATTGAAGTTTGGGTGATCTCTGAAACTTATTTTGTCGGTGAAACATACATGGAATTGTAGCGAGCACTGGCAATGCAGAAGAAAATAATAAAAACTCGAAATTGATATCATATTTTCAGTGAGAAATCCAAATATTAATGATTATTCGAAAAACCACCGCAATTTATCCTCATGCTGAAACATATTACGAATGGTTACGCTGTGAATATTCCAGGTTGCTGTCTGCCCGGCCTCCCCGGACCTGATGGAGCTCCCGGAAAGAACGGAATGCCCGGCAGGCCTGGAGCCCCCGGAGCACCTGGATTCCCCGGAAGACCACCAGCGTGAGTACTTTCAATCATCAAGTATTATGTGAGCCTTTATTTAATCTGGGACTGAAACATAGCCCATGTTTATGAATTTCGTCATCATTCATGCCCTAGGGTTGTAGTGTAGTTTTGTGTGTTGTGAAATCACGAATAATCTTGACCTTGTGCCGAGATCCCGGTGAACTTGGAAGGGGTACTTGAGACTGAAGAATAGAGAAGAATGAGCAATTTGACAAGGCAACGTTGCCTCAGGGCTCAAACGGAATCAAATACTCGAAATTCCCAATCACAATGGCACTTCAATCATGATTCACTCCACCGAACTATTAATCATTTTTGCCAAGAGCGTAGCCCCAAGATGACGCGTATTCTGGCCATCCTTGAATCGTAGATCACTTTTGGCAGACCAGTCAATACTGTAGCACCAAGACACATCATCTGACCTACCGTACTCATACCGTAATCTCAGGATCTGCGAGGAGGTCACGGAGCCTCCATGCACGCCCTGTCCTCCTGGAGAGCCTGGACCACCTGGACCAGCTGGAGATGATGGAAACAATGGACAGCCCGGACACACTGGCAGACCTGGCAACGACGGACCTCCCGGACCCCAGGTACTGTCGTTATCGATTTTTTCATCTTGGTACACAACTCAATGAGCATGGAATCGGCCGCCCATAGATTATATGCACCTCTTGAAACATAGAACTGTTATTCATAGACCTTCAGATATCTTAATGCTGAGTTGAAAATGACAGAATGATTTGTTAATTTTTTGCACATTGACTAAATGACTTTCTTAAATCATATAAAATAGTATTGTTTCTCAGGGACCACCTGGACCTCCCGGAAACTCCGGTGAGGCAGGACGTGACGGACCACGAGGAGACCAGGGCAGACCCGCCTTCTCCACCCCAGCGATTCCCGGAGACCCCGGAGCACCCGGAGAGCCCGTGAGTTCCCGCCTAAATTCAAATTCAAATTTTCCCATCCTAATCCTGATACACTCAGGGACCCCAAGGACTACCCGGAGACAAGGGACAGGACGGCAGACCCGGACCCGACGGATCGCCCGGACCTCAGGTGCGGTGGTCTTTATACATTGATGGGTTACTGTAGTTCGTTATATTGATTAATTGGCTACCGTAATCTTTCGCAGGGTCCTCCTGGCACTCCTGGTCCTGTTGGTCCTCCTGGAGAGGCCGGTCCCGAGGGACAGTCCGGTCAGGCCGGACCCCAGGGAGAGAGGGGCATCTGTCCCAAGTACTGCTCACTGGACGGAGGCGTTTTCTTCGAGGATGGCACCCGACGATAGAGACGCAGAGGCTGCTCTTGTCGTATGGCGCTCTGACCTGACAACTGGGGAATGCAAGCTGTTTTCCCTACTTTCTATTCATAAAATTCCCAGCTTGCATTCCTTTTCTTTACCCAGGGAACCTACCGTAACCTCTAGTTGCTCGGTACGTTGTAGTATTGATTAGTCAAATTACGGTAGGTTCGTTAGGGACAGTAATCGGGTCAGAGTGGCGACGATAAGAGCTATTTAGTGGAGAATTGTAATGTGAGTAGGTGAACTCTAACATTTCGTCGTTTTTCTCTCCTTTATTATTGAGTGTAGCCATTTCACTATTATGGCTTAATTGTCTAGTGCTGAAGAGGGGAAGAGACCGACAAAATGTTTCGAATTCCAATCTTTAATTGTAATATTCACGCAATGCTCACGGTTCCCGCTGCTCATTTAATAATATTGTTGTAATGTTTGGTGAGTCGATGAAGATTTGCATTCGAAGTTACATTGGTCACACAAGGAAAAGGTACAATATGATGTGTATTGATTTAAGAATGGTGCAACGCTAATATTGAAAATATTGTCAAGGCGAGAGGCTATGCATTAGTCATGAAGCATACATGAACAATGGGGGTGTAATCTCCCTTTTGTTGATATTGTGCCGATTCAACCAAGTATGTTCTATGTAACACAGAGTGCGTAAAAAGAATTCGAATTTTGATTTTTTTAGTCAGAGCACGATCTTTAAAGTATCATAGACTAGTCTCAGAACCCGGCCCAAAAGTGATTAAAAGTGCCGATCCGACCAGGAATTGACGCACTTTCTGGGTTGTGCGCTAATTTCGCGGCCCCATCAGAAAACGTTCCGGAATGCGTTCCGATGCAATCTTCATGTTGTTTACATGATGTTCTCAAGTTTGGCTGTTGATAATTTATATTAAACGACATTTTATGTTGCGACATTGGGGGGTATTTTTACTCTGCACACAGCTTGCATAACCGAGTGTCCGATAATGGTTCTTGTTGTGAAGAAATTGGAGAACATCAATTGTTTCTCACGTCTTCACTTCTCACATCTAATCTCTTTGCCACCACGACTTTTCGTGGGGGACACGCCACGGGCTATGATTCGATCCATTCATTAGAGGTGTGAATGACAGATGCATCCACTCACACAGTCTTTGTTACTGGCAACACTGTCTCTGGAAGTCTCTACTGTAGACTCTCAAGCTATGCAAGGTTTGTGACCTCCAGTGTTTCAGTTCGTAATCATTTCCGCTTCCAGATCCCGGAAATTCAGTTAACATACTGCCGCTTCCAACGGAAATATTGCTTGAAATTTTCCCATACTCTAGTAAACGCGAATTGAACATTTGCCGATGCTCATGCAAGCAAATTCGGAACATTATTGATGCAAAACTACCAGAACTCTACAGAATTAAGGGACACGTCTTGATATGGAGTACTGACACCAACATAATAGACATAATCATTAATCGCGAGGTTCACAATACTAATCTAAGCACTTCAGAGGATATTAAGCTCACGATTGAGGACGAAAAGTGCACATTTTGCTCAATCAGCACCTATTACGCGAAAAGCACACCGCAATCAGCTTTCCTTCATTTATGCCGATTCTTCAACAAACTATCGATCGAGTTCTGCGGAATAATGACTGAATTATGTGCAGAACTCATCAACTCAGTGCAAAAGTACACGGAATACGTGTCATTTTCCACTGAACTGAAGGCGTTGTTCACAATTGAATCACTACGTAATCGATTCATTGATGAAGAGCTCAACTCTGGTAGCAGAACACTTCATGAGGAATTTGGAGGATGTTTCTACGAAGGTTAGGAAATGTTTTGATTGATTCTTATATTTGATGTTTCAGTGACGAGAAACGGTAAATTACGCACGTTAGACGCATCAAACGCTTCTGAGGAACAATTGGTGGCATTAATTTCAAGAACAAAATTCGCTCGGATAACATTCAAAGAGGTTCTTCCGATGATAACATCGAATACATTACGAAGAATTGCAACAGTAAGCCATTTATCTTTCATTTATATTTTTTCGGGCTTGTAAACGCAATTCTCCAGTAGTTCAGGTAGTAGGAATTGCTATGGTGTTCGGACAGTTTCCGTCAGTTTTCTATTCTGAAAATAAAAAAAATGAAATGAGAATGTGTTGGGACTATGCAATACGTGGAAGATATTATAGATCATGGTTCGTTTATACTTACAATTAGGTGCATAGATAGGTATTTAGGGTTTCTAAATCGGGAGTAGAGTGCATTCGTCTCTTGTCTGTTTCCCGAGGAGCAGTTGTCTCATGCATGCAACAGACAACTGCTCCTCGTGAATCATACAACAGACGAATGCACTCTACTCCCGAATTAGAAACCCTAATAGGTAATAGTTGTTTTTGTGCAAATCACTGGCAACCAGTAGTTCATCGGGAGGAAGGGCACCAAATGCAGTTCACTTGCTCTCCCCGCCATCGTCCCACTAGAGGAAATGACCACCTACTCCAAATGGTCAAAATTCCGCTGAAACCTACCACAAGGTGCGAGGATTCAGTGGAATTTTGTATTCAGTGGATTCAGTGGATCCCAATGAGGGTAGGGCATTTTTCCCATCCTGGCAATGGGGGAAGCGGATGGCATCCATCTTACCTAGTGGATCACTTGTCGCCAGTGGTTTGCACAATAGTAATAGCTGTAATAGCTATATGAGACAGAATCTGAGCAACACAAACACCCTTGGCTTGGCCCTTGGCACATCGATTTTTAACCTACCCTCAAAAGTTGGTTATAAGTACTTTCAAGTATGGCGAACAAACTGACGCTTCCAGAATTTCGATGTGACGTCATCGTCGAGCTATGACGTCACGAAGTTGACCACCCCTAAAATCAACTCTCTCAAATCGAAATTTTACCCCCACACATAGCACATTTTCGGAATCCTTATCGAAAAATAAGAAACTTTTAGTTCAACACTTTTCAAAAAATGTTCACTCGTTCGAAAAAATCATGAAAATCACTTTTTGAATTCAGTCAAACTGAATTTACTCGCTTAGGTGCTGATCAACTACAATTTTTATTGGCTCAAAATGACCGCCAGAATGTTCTGCATCGGATAGACAACTTTCAAATATACAAAGCGTGGTCCCCTAGACTCGATATATTCACTTTTATGCGGACAACTCGCATATTTTCTGCATTTTTAGCTATACTTGAAAATTCATAACTCGGCTGTAACTTGATTTCAGACAAAGTGCCTGAACAAAAGTTTCTTCTATCAGTCCCAGCTATCGATTCTGCATGTAAAAAGTGGGGGTCACCTCTACGTATCTCTGTCGATTTTGGACATAGCCGCTGGAGCAAAAATGTCGAAAATCGACCTCCGATGATCTATGTGTTTTAGTATCAAGTTTTGAAGAATATTTTTCGGGAAGTATTTATGATTTTTTAATAATATTTTCAATAATTCCCATTACCATCATTCGAATTATCATAACTCTGTTCAAAATCAATATTAGAAGCTGAGGTTGGCGCGAAAATACTTCCCGAAAAATACTCTTCAAAACTGGATACTAAAACACATAGATCATCGGAGGTCGATTTTCGACATTTTTGCTCCAGCGGCTATGTCCAAAAATTCGCCATACTTGAAAGTACTTATGACCAACTTTTGAGGGTAGGTTAAAAATCGATGTGCCAAGGTCAGTTTGGATCCCTCAGATAACGTCTCATATGTCTTCTTTTGTCCTCATCTAGTTGTTGATCTATTTAAGGAACATGCTGGGATCGTGCCGGTATGGACAAGGCGAGTATGATGAAGGGCGCATCGAAGATGTTCGCTGACCGTCACAAGGCCGTACCCGCAGGTTAATCATTTAATCATTGCATATTCACGGGGATTAGAAACCGTCGACTTATGGAAAGTATACTTTAATGTACTAATCCGTATCGATATATAGACGTTCCATTTTCTCTTTTCAGGCCAGGACTCGTGGAAGTGGTAGAACGAGACACTCTCTTAGGTGAAGCCTCTTTGTTCCATTCTACTTGTAGATGTTATTCTTCGTTCTAGAATATGATAAAGGAGAGCTGATTGTAAACTTTACTCAGTGGACGTTCTGTACAAATAGGCGATGCACCAGAATGAAATATTTCATGCGAAGTAAGCAGTTGGTTCAACTAGTTCTGATGGAAGGGATAAGCTCAACATTTTACAAGTCGTCGTTTCATGTGCATTTGCACTAAAAGCTCGATTGAATGGTCACAAATATTATAAGCTCGGTTTGAGGAACTTCCACAACAAAATGGCAAATAGACTCTGTGAAAAGAATACTGTAGTAGAAACAATGAGAGATTCAAGGAAAGGATACAATACACAATGACGAAGGAATACTTCGCTAATACTGAGAAATGACTAGGATTTGCAATCGTAACTAAGGAGGTTAAGTAACAAAAGGAGGAAGTGCTACTCGATCACAGATTGTGTAGGGTTGTCGTCGATTGTTGCATCAACGGCTGTGGAGCACTTGCGATTCCTAAAACAACTATTTTCGTTTTGAAGCCTTGCTTAACGAAAATAATAGTTTTGAAAATGTAATAACATTGTAAAAATAACCGGCCGAAGTGCAGTTAGCAAAGTTCATCATCTGCGGCATTTGAGATTGCAGCATGTCGTATGCATAAGGTTGAGTGGTCGCAGCAAAAGCATACGGATGAGAGTACGCATTGTTCTCGTACTTGAGATGATGCATTGGGAACTGAAATAGTTGTAGTTCCATGAGATGCAACACATCAACTACATACATGACTCGTATCAAGTCCCGCTCCAAATGCCAATGCTGGATTCAATCCATTGCTCAGAGAGTTTCCGTTCAATTGGGAAGAGTTGACAGATGACAGGCCATTGCTGAGTGAACCTGAATGATTGCTTAGGAATGTCATCCTCATTGTCTAACCAGTGAGATCGATCCTCTGTGGTTTGAGATCACATCCAGATGCACTGTCATCACTGTCGCACTTGCTGCTTCTACTCAACGATGATCGTACACGAGTGTCGCTGAATAATGGATTCGATTACGGTTGTCTGCTTTCAGATTGACGAATTTCCCGCTTGAATGTTGTGAGAGAAGATTGGGGCTAGGGAACGACGTCGGTAAATTTGCTGTCGTTCTTCTCCAGATCGTGGTTATCTCACCACTGATAGATAACCGCGTTGGGGAGAAGAATGACAAATTAATCGGAACCCCAACAGGGAACGTTATGAAGTGTACTTAGATGGTGTATGTTGTGAGTTCTCAGCCAGCTCTACACCCATCTCCCATCCTACCACAAACATTGACTTGACAAAGGGGCAATGAGGTGTCAAGAGGTGGCCGCTTGTTTGACTGGTGCCAGCGGGAGTACAAGGGGGAAGAAGCCTCCCTTACTCAGAAGGTCACAAGGTCACAACAAATATCATGAGTTGTGCAACTAATCAGATGGGGATGAAGCCTCTGTGGGGTATAAGCTGATTGTGCAAGGACACCTACACAGTGTGCGCATTGCAGGAAATGACACACAAAGTTGTGTGCTCTAAGATCTTGTGATATCCGCGATCTTTTATGCATATCACGTTCACACTCGAAAAAATATAAAATACTTATCTATCTCTCGAGGGATGATTTCAGTTCTTATGTACAATTAGCCGAGATCTTGCCCATAAAAATCTGACTCGCTCTCTTGCGATTCTTCCGTTTCTATCAAGCAAAGTACCGTATCCGAAGGCTGAACCCAAGTATAACTTCGTTTGCTAACTTATTTACTCTTGACTATATCGGTATGGGTATGATGACTTGACCATTGGTTCGTTGGCCTATGCTTATCCGTATTGTTTGTATGTTGGTGCAAAGTGGTGGAAGTACCCCTCTAGATTGCGTCATTAGTCATATCACTCTCATTGGAGGGATAAGTACATCCAAGTGAGAAGCTAACCCCCTGCAATATCTATCCCAGTCATCACCAGACGACCAGTCACTATCCCAGCGGGTAACACCAGGTGGCACAGGCAATCCTGACTTCTGCACCTGTGATACAGTAGTCCCTTCTGGTATGCAGTCAGCTCCCCGATACCGTAACCTCTCCCGATCAAGGCACCCAAAATCGCTTCCTGCACCCAAAGTATCGAGGCCTGGTGTAAAGGTGAAATCTGAGTGGAGGCGGTCATCTCTTTCTAAAGGACTAGTGGCAAAGAGATAAAGGATAAGGATTAACCCCACTGCCCGCTTTAATGACAGTTGTTAATGTTAAATGTTATAGAAAGAGGATTAAAGGATCAAAGAAGCACAGAGAAGAAACATCGAAAGAGGAAGTAACGAAAAATGGGAATACCTGTCCAAAACTCCTGATGCACGATCTCGTTGCCGCTTGTTCTTGAACCAATTGGATACCTGAACAGGAACTGATGGATACTGTAGACGAGACTGTGGTACCTGTGTAACTGTCAATTCAGTCTGAGATGCTAACTTCCTCTTGTCATCTACAGAGGGATACCGTGATCTTCGGTATGCTTCCTTCAGAACATTGCGGGATTTGGCCTATAAGTTGAGATGTCTCAATTCCTTAGTATGGGCATTGTACCTTGAAGCAATAGTTGGTCTCTTCTCCATCCCAGATAGTGGAAGGGAATGGATTCTTCTTTCTGATTCTGTACTTGCATACTGCCCCGAGATCCTTCTCCTTAGTCTTGGATGCCTGTAATCTCTGCAATGTGTCCTGGAGGGTCTTCCACTATGTCCCCTTCACCCCCATAATCCTATCTGCCTATGATGACAGATAAGAAGTCTTCGTCGCACAACCGCCGGGTTTCCCCTCCCTCTCAAACCACATGGCTCATAATCAAAGCTGATTAGCAGGAGGAAGTCATATCGTGAAGATTATGGTGTGGGCGGGGGATGGAATCGTGCATTGGCACATTTCTCAGTTCATAAGCTTCCCGGAATCGAACAAAAGACTATGGAGGGGGCATAATCCGTAATCCCCCATTCGCCGTTCATCTGTCGGCATTTGCACACCTCTAAGGAAACATTCCGGGTCGAGACATCACGGCCCATTGAGCTCATCAAAAGATTAACACAACAATGACCCTTGTTATTTCTCGTTCCACTTATCATTCAAATTACAGACTGTTCACACCTCTGTGTAATGAGCCTTCAACCACAGATCCTGTAGCACGCCATGATTATGAACAGAGAATTTGTGAGACTCCAGAAGCCTTAAAGAAAACGAATCATTGGAATATCATCGTATTGAATCACTTACTTGTAGAGATACTTCCAGTTATGTTGGCAGAAAAAGACCAAAGCTTGGGATTTGAGAACTGATTCCAGACATCGATACTGATCGGGAATCGTGTTGAGGAATCGTATCTGCAATGAATGTTCCTTCTTCATGGCTCGTGTGGTTGTTCAGTTGTCTAACACACCGGAACCCACTCAATTAGGAGTGCCTTCTGCCTTATGTTTGATCAGTGAAGCTTCCAGACATCTGCTCTCCCAGTATGTTCTCTTACAGTACTTCCATCCATTCCCCTCAGGAACCAGGCCATTTACTGTCGTTGGCATTAATGGATTGTGTGGGATTCTCTTCAGTAGTCACTTCTCCATCGATGAAGGAGAAGCTTTCTCGAGGGGAATTGTTTCCATCTCTAGTCTCTCATCATTCCCTCACTATCTCTTCTATCTCTATGTCTGTTCCCTCCCTCATCCTACAGTATCTCTCAGTCGACGGTGGGGGGTGTAACCGGATCCTTTGGTCGTGCGCAATGCAGGGAGGGGATACGGTAGAGTGGGAGGACACTCTCTCTCTCTCTTCATTCACAAACATCTTCCATTGACGATTGTTCGCCCGAAGAGGACAAGCATGTCCAAACATGGATGGGAAGCGCAGATTACGGTAGGAGGACAAGTTTTCGTTTCAAGAGACCAACTGGGTCGGAGTGGAAAGAAAGACACAAAGATAAATCGTGAGCGACCTACGAGCTGTGTTTAGATAAACAATTGATGCCACAATCATGACTGTTCAGCAAATAATGTAAAATGGCGCGATATTTAGAAAAGAAGCTTCAAACTAGTGAATGTGATGAAGAGTAAGAATAGTTCACATACCAATTGGTCTACACATCCAGTCTGTAGTCCTTCTTGGAAGAAGGAATCACATACACAAACGACTTCTTGTTCAGAGAATGCCGGTGCTCTGAAGAATGAAATGATTGAATTGAACATGAGTGCCAAGTGCGAGAGTGACCAACAGTTGTAACCCTATACTGTAATGTAATCCGGAACAGTTTGCAACAAAGAATGAGAAGAAGAGTCATGGACAGACTACCACAAGGACTCCTTTCCTTCCCTTCACTACTCAGCCCGCCTCCTTGAGAAACTTGATAAGTTGGTTCATATGAAAATGGATAGGGCAAGGGACAGTTTCTCCCTTTTCCTCTTCGGGATGCAATAGGAGGCCTCTGCACGGCAAACGGACACTACATGTGTGACTATTAGGTTACCGGGTATTAGTAACACCCTCAATAACTACTCTACGGATGACGGACTTACCCATTAGGATGAATCATCTGGAATTGAGGAGGAGGATAGGCCTGCATTGCCCTCCAGGCACAAGGAAGACAGACCTCTTGCGGGTGCGACTCTCTCAGTATTCACTCTCCCCTCCCCCTCCTATGACCACGCCCCTCTTCCATCCCACCACTGACTACTTCCACATCATACGGGTTACGGTATCGGGATACTGTAAGTGATTGATAAGGAAGGGGGTGATAATGGTATGAGATGAGTAATCGAGGACGTCCTCTCCCTTTCCTCTTCTCAGATTCTTGACGACTAGGTATTCCATTGCCACAACCTGGAGTCGGATTTCGTATTGGCTGTAGAGAATAAGAGAAGAAGAGTGAATAGAGAGGGAAGGGAAGATGGAGAGAATGAGAAGATAGAGAAGGGAATGGAATAGACGGTAATAGAGAGTAGTGTGCATTTCGGTGTGGTACTCCTGTTACAGAATTGGGGCGGGGAATCTGTGGCTTTCATTTCATTTGTCTATTCCCCTTATGAACACTCTCTACTTCATTCTAATTGGTCTTCTAATGGTAACAATGTGATGGACAACAATATTGCCACCTGTACCCTCTACTTCTCACTATCTCATCCAATTAGCACTATGACTGCATGCAGATTGCTACTCATCTCTTATCGTCCCTTCCATCAAACAATTCCAATCGGGACAAAGACAAGGACACCATGGACATTGGAGCCATAGTCGTGAAAAGGGCCCATGTGCCGTCGTCATTGTCACGGCGCAAGTATCCATGCCATCACATTGGCGCAAATGTCCACGGTCCTCTTGTCTCTCATCCTTCCTCTCTGTTCTTTCATTCCCTTATTCATTCACTGTCATTCTACACCTCTTCTTCCATTCCCGCGTCTATCTAGTTCCTTCTCTTCTGTGTTCACACTCAACTTCTTCAGTCGGTCTCCTTTTCTTTTCTGTTAATGTCCCTTTCCTCTCCCTTGGACTTCCCTTCCACAGTCCCTTCAGTTATTTCTTCTTCTTCCGCTAAGCTGATAATCACTCACAATTGTCCCCACGACACGTGCGGCGTCCTTTGACAACAAGCAATTTGGCACGACGTAGCAAATCATCCTGGGGGGCAGGTTACGGTAGACAGGGACTGATGATCAGGGAGACTGCCAGGGGGATTAGAAATGTTGTGGTTGGATTAGTGGGGAGTCAATCACACGCAACGGCTGTCCTTGAGTGACTGTGCAAACAGGAACAGAAGGGAGTCATGGAGGGAGTCTACCCTTGGGGGATACGGTAGAAGACGACTCCGGTCTTGAAGGGTGTCATGGAACTCCCCCTTGGGGGTACGGTAGGAGTCATGGAAGTCTCCCTTTGGGTGGATACGGTATAAGACCACGCTGGTATTCTCTTTCTCTGTTCTTTCTTCATCTAATACACTCTCTCGCATTCTCAATCGATCTCCTCTGCAAACATTGTGAAAGCGTGAAGGTGTAGAAGAGGAGGGAGTCTATTCTGGGGATCCAGGGATGAATTCCTGGCTCTCAGGGATGATTCACATCAGAGTCCTGTCACATTCCATAGTGTCCTGACGGGATTACTCAGACTACTGTAATATGAGGAAAGTGCACCTGGCTGACTGACTGTAGAGGTGTGAATGACTCTTTTCTGTCTGTCTCTCTAAATTCACACACTCTCTCACTCATCTCTGACTGTCTCTGTCACTGTCGATTGTTCCCTCCTTGTGTAATTGGATGTGATAAGGGATCTGTACTTGTTCCATTTGGAGAGGATCATGAAGCATCTGGAGGGACACAAACACACACAATCACTGTCACTCAAGACTAGGGACGCATTATGGAAGTTGTAACCTCACCAATCTAGTCAGAGCGACCGTCACTCTTTTCTATATATCTACGCCCGTTCCGAAGTGATTGGGGATGTTGGAAGTTCCGTTCCCCATCCAAGACAATCTACAAATAAACACTGATAATGTCTGCTTCTTGTAGAGAAGTACCTGTGACTGTCTCTTCTCTTTCCTTCTGCACCTTTCCTTCAACATGACATTTCCAGTGCAAGACATGTCTCAAAAAATAGTGATGAACGTTGAGGGAAAGAACGGAGAAAAGAATGAGACAGCCTGTCAGTCTTCAACTTACGTCATACACTCAATTCTATGCTAAGGATGAAGAAGTACTTCCACTAAAGGAAGAGATGACAAGAACTGTCACCAATTAATATGAGGTCTGATCTGATCTGTCAATTAGTCGCCTGAAGAACACACAGTTGTTTCAGATGAGAGAGCGTGTGGATATGAGAGACTCAGACATTGAAGGAGATGAGAGAGTATGTGATTAGAGGAGAGAAGAGAGAAAGAGAGGAACGTTGTCTGAAGTGACGCCTTCTCGTCATAAGAGACGGGCATATTGACAGCTGAAGGTGTATGAGGGTCCTGGAAGGGGGAAAAGGGGGATCAGATCAACTTACAGAAGGAGAATGTTGAGGATGAAGGATTAGGGGGGATCGGTTTACTTCAACCAACGAGAGATCATAACATTGTGACAGATAGGTAATTGAGACTCGTTTCAGGTTTCTCACTCACTCTTTTACCTCATCAGTTCATTTCATAAAGGTAAAGGTAAAGGTGCGACCACGTCAAGCGATAACGCTAGGTGGGGCCTACCGGTAAGGCCGGCTGCTTACAGGACTACGTAACCCTGCTTGTCCAAAGTGCTTCTGGGTACGTTACCTTTCGTTCATTTCATGTTCCTTCATTTCTTTTCTCTCCAATCTTCCCCTTTCTCACTCATTTGATGATGTTCCTTGTGAGAATGTTCAGAAACAACTCAAAATATTACGAGGAAGGACTGAAGCTGCAGCTGTTCCAACTGATTTCCAATCTACTATTGACCGCAATAAACAACTGCAATTTTCCAATTTCGGGTTCGAAAGATCCTTTATGGGGCTTCGTTGTCTCGATTTTCCTTGGGTTGTTTCGCTTCTCTGAATATGCCTCCTTCCTCGTTCATCCTATCAGATTCATCTTCACAGGCGATGGGGGAGAGATAAGGCAACTGTAGAGTGTCCAGACTGTGAGAGAAGGAATTGTAAACGGTCTTTGAAAGATTGTCACACGGATTTGTGATGTTCAATGGGTGTAAATGAGAAAAAAACGCTGCTATTCTCTGTTTCTCTTCATCTTTTCATCTCTCGCAAGGGATTATCATTTCAAAATATGCAGTCCTCGGGATGAAATGTATTCCATTTCACTTCATTATCCCCTTAGAGGATGAAGCCCTTCTCACTTTCTCTGTCTCTCCTCTTTTCCCTTGTATCTATCAATGCGGTGACAGAGATAGGCCGAATAAATGCAAGAAAGAATCATCCTCCACCCTCGCAGGTGACCGATTCTAATGAGATTTGATGGGCGGATAAGAGAAGGAATATTCTTAAGCCGCTTAATGATAATGTTCATATCTTGTGTTAATCCAATGGAAAAGAGGAAGAAGTGCCAACCGGAAAATGAGGGAGGACGTTTTTCTGCAGAAGAAAAGGACGAAGAGTCAGTGATTCATACGTTGTCAAAAGACGAAAAAGTAAGCAAAGAAGGTCTGTTGTACTTATGATCGAGATGGAGCGATCCGGAAAAAAACATGAGGTATCGAGATACGGCATGCTATGTTAGATAGACAACAGAAGAGGATGTGGGATCAATCTTTAAGTTTTGCAATAGGCCACTGTAGGAAGAGAAAAATGAGTAACAGACGTGTACAGTAGACATGGATGCCGATGTGAAGGGAGTCATACAGTGCAAGGGGCCTCGATTGGCTGTTACTCTCAGTCAGGAGTCAGGTTACAAGACACGGCACTGCCGAAGGAATTGCGCAATCAGAGAAGGAAAGGCAAAGGAACACTTATCGTACACACTAACAAGGGAATGGTCAGGACCGGTCTCGAGGTTTTTGATCCTAATATGTATCGTTGGAGAGCCCTTGACGAGTGAACAAGAAAACTATGTTTTGCTAGACCTAAACGATATCCTATAAGAAGATATGAGAAAAAAACCGAAATTTTGGTGAAAAATGCAATTTTTGGGATTTTCTACAGCAAGAAGCAGGCTTCACTGAGGGACGTCCATACCCGCAATGGAGAGCACTTAAGTAGTGCATTGCATATGATTTTTACTAGACCTACTAGTTCAGGCATAAAAATGGGGGGAGTCTACAAATATGTGACACTTTTGAAAATTCCCCCCATTTTTATGCCTGAACAAGTAGGTCTATTAAAAATCCTGAGCAATGTACTACTTAAGTGCTCTCCATTGCGAGTATGGACGTCCCTCAGTGAAGCCTGCTTCTTGCTGTAGAAAATACCAAAAATTGCATTTTTCACCAAAATTTCGATATTTTTTTCTCATATCTTCTTATAGGATATCGTTTAGGTCTAGCAAAACATAGTTTTCTTGTTCACTCGTCAAGGGCTCTCCAACGATACATATTAGGATCAAAAACCTCGAGACCGGTCCTGAACATTCCCTTGTAAGACAATTATTCCCCGTCAATCACTGCTACACAAAGGTATTCAAAGGATTGAAAGACTGAAATGCATAAAGATGAAAAAATCAAATGTGAATCCCTCTTCGAAATAAAAAAAACACGATCTTGTTTCACTGTGTACACCTTAATTTTCTGATTTCTACCCCACTTATTGAGACTCGTAAATGTCTTCCAGGATTTATGCCGGGGAAACATTGGTACATGTTTATCTCGAATTCATGGACTACTTTTATTGTGATAAAGCTTCGTTTATCGTACGTTCAAATGTGATTGCTGTATGAATGAATAGTGGCACAATGTGAACTGAATGGAAGAGACTACGTATTCTTTTGATATTGACTCCATGCGAAAGTCCATTATGAATCACAAGCGATCTGTTTTTGTTTCTCTTTTTGCGCTTACAATGGACATGTTTGGACCGGTCTCGAGGTTTTCGATCCTACTATGTATTTTTCGAGAGCCCTTGACGATTAAGCAATAAAACTAGCTTTAGCTAATCCCCTCGATTTTTTTAACAGAAGGTATGGGGAAAAAATATCAAAAAAGTGAAAAATGCAATGTTTGGGATTTTCTACAGCGAGAAGCAGGCTTCACTGAGGGACGTGCATACCCGCAATGGAGAGTACTCAAGTAGTATGATTTTTCTG